>CAWUFW010017548.1:0-257116 GCA_963921515.1 Calotriton arnoldi
TAGATGTACCGGTTCAGGAATAGCAACATTGCCTCCAAAACATCGCGGAGCACACGGCTCAACATGGTCTGTGACATCCCACCAGCAGTCGCCACAGTATGTTGGAAGGTACCGGTGGCAAAGAAGTGTAGGGCTGCCATCACCTTCACCTTGGGGGTCAGCGCTGTAGGATACGGCCGGCCAGGCTGCAAATGTGGGGACAACTGCACTGCCAAATCCTCAATCAGCTGCCTGGTGAAGCGGTACCGTCGGATGCTGTCCCGTTCCACCATCGTTGCCAGGTCTGGGAATGGTCGATGGACAGCAGGAGCCCTGCAGTGCAGAGGAGAAGTAAGCAAGATTGTCAGTCACCCCACATATGCGGCATTGAACACACTCAAGATCCCAACATACATCATTATGAGGCACAACTACATGAAGTGTGCAGATCCGGAAGGACATGTATGGTACATACATGGCCAACATCTGTCAACACGGTCCAACAGGTGGCATCAATTAGTCCCAGGTTGGCCCATTGGATATCATGAGGCCGTGTCACAGTTCCCATCTCCTGCTGCCGTGTCACAATAACCCCCACAGTGACATGTGAGGACAGATGTGCCCCAGGCACCACAGCTCAACGACAGGTACATTCCCAGGGACCCTGTATTGCCACATGGACACTGGCATTACATGGAGTATCATGTATACACCACAGCAAAACAACCATGACCCCCACAGGTAGTGGCCCCACTTGCCACGGCAGGAAAGACATGGACGTCTGTGACACACACACGCACAACATCAAAGTCCATGCACACACAACCTGGATGTGGAGACTGTCTCCCATTGTGCACATGAAATCAGAGACATTGTAAACACTACATGCACAAAGACTGTGGAGGACCATCACTATTGTGCCACTGGGACACCCTGGCTCAAACATACCGTCCCACATGGGACTCACGGGGTATGTGACATGACATACACATACACCACCATGAAATGTGACCATGGCACATGCACAGATATGAACAGTTGCACATCACAGTGGTCATGCACACGTAACACCCAGGATCCTTCCCCATGAACACGTGCACAGCCTGGGGGTGGCTGCCCACAGGTGACACCCACAGGACAACATGTACACCAACATACACACAATAGGAAATGCAGCCTTACATGCCTTATGATAAAGTTTGGACAGGCTGTCGTGATGTAGGTGTGCCCCTCACTCCCTGGGAGCTATCTGTGGCTAGCATATGTCCATCTGAGACAGGCATGCTGACATATGGCAGTCACATGTACAGTGATGCGTTGTACTGCAATGGACCGATCGGTGCCCCCGGCCGGCCCATTGCATTCAATGTGTGCGGGTACGCGTTGTACCCCTGTACGCATTGTACCCCTGTACGCGTTGAACTGCAATGGACCGATCGGTGCCTCCGGCCGGCCCATTGCATTCAATGTGCGTGGTACGCGTTGTACCCCTGTACGCGTTGTACCCCTGTACGCGTTGTACTGCAATGGACCGATCGGTGCCTCCGGCCGGCCCATTGCATTCAATGTGTCGTGGTGCGCGTTGTACCCCTGTACGCGTTGTACTGCAATGGACCGATCGGTGCCTCCGGCCGGCCCATTGCATTCAATGTGTGCGGGTACGAGTTGTACCCCTGTACGCGTTGTACCCCTGTACGCATTGAACTGCAATGGACCGATCTGTGCCCCTGGCCGGCCCATTGCATTCAATGTGTGCGGGTACGCGTTGTACCCCTGTACGCGTTGTACTGCAATAGACCGATCGGTGCCTCCGGCCGGCCCATTGCATTCAATGTGTGCGGGTACGCGTTGTACCCCTGTACGCGTTGTACTGCAATGGACCGATCGGTGCCTCCGGCCGGCCCATTGCATTCAATGTGTGCGGGTACGCGTTGTACCCCTGTACGCGTTGTACTGCAATGGACCGATCGTTGCCTCCGGCCGGCCCATTGCATTCAATGTGTGCGGGTACGCGTTAGTACCCCTGTACGCGTTGTACTGCAATGGACCGATCGGTGCCTCCGGCAGGCCCATTGCATTCAATGTGTGCGAGTACAGCGTTGTACCCCTGTACGCGTTGTACCCCTGTACGCGTTGTACCGCAATGGACCGATCGGTGCGCACCCATTGACAATGGGCTTGCCTGGCAACGGACGCGTTTTCGAATTCGAATGAGTCGGTTGCTGGAAAATCAGTTGGTCACCCACAACAATGTTGCAAAATCATGTATGTCATGAAGTTGAAGATTTGAAGGATGCTGTGGGCGTGTTTTGGTGCTGCTATTCCATGGATTGGCCAGATTCAGAAGATGCAAACGACTTGGACCTATCACTTTGGACACAAGGGACAGTATCTGCCTCTCCAGCACATATATATTGCTGGCTGTTCCCCTGAGAGCTCACTTGCCTGCACTACATGCTCCAGGACGACATCTGCCACTGCACTGCTGCTGTCTCTGCCCCTCTGGACCCTGCAATGGCACGTACTGTGGAGAGAGCCCCAGCCTTCAGCCTTGAAGAGAACCAGGCCCTGCTGGACAGCCTACTTCCACAGTACAGCAAGCTGTATGGGACACCAGGGGAGCAGGTGAGTGTTCTGTGCACTGCCTTTCTGAATGTGCATTTTGTCTGACTAGCAAGGCTGAAAGTCTGCACGCCACTGGCTAGCAGGCTCACTGAGTAGTTGTCACCCCCATAGTGTGTAGTGACATGCACTGGACAGGTATGGTGCAGTGACAGTGCATTTGAACAAGGTTTTACTTCCCATGCAATGATACCATGTAGTGACGTCTGGCAAACTGTCCATGGGCAGCTTTGCACGGCCTGTGTACATCATGTGCCCCTGTGATTGAGACATGTATATACAACTGTGTCATGCACGGATATGTTGCATGTGTGGTAATGGCCTTTTCACTTTGTCATCCTGACAGGTTAATGCCCATCGGAAGCAGGAGATCTGGAAGGACATCGTCCGGGCCGTCCGGTCCGTGGGGGTCTACAAGCGCCGGATCCGCAACTGCCAGAAGAGGTGGCAGGACCTTCGGGGCTGGACCCGGAGGATTGCACGGGTCCAGCTGAAACTGTCGCCTCCTCGCAGGAGGGGCGGAACACGGACCCTGACCCCCACATGCTCCAGATCCTGGCGGTGGTGTTTCCAGACCTGGATGGGCAGCTGAAGGCCAGACAGCAGCAAGGAGGGGTGAGTCAAAGACTGCACTGTGAACTCTGTATTACATGCTTTGTGCCCTCCTCTGGCCTGGTTCAACTGCCACAGTGCAGCAGTCATGTTGTCCAGGAGCCATGTCCCTCTATTGTGCACTGCCCACTGCTCATCTGATACCCAGGTGTGGCCCTTACATTCAGGGAATTGTGTCACTTGGGACTGTGTCCTTGCAGTTTGCTTCACTAAAGGTGGGGGACAGCATCTGTTTCCCTAACTCTGTTGTGGGCATCATGGGTGGGTCCATTGTTCACACAACGCCTGGGTTTGGACATGTGATCTGCGTGTTGCTTTGATATGCGGTCCACTTGCTGAGCTGAGCCACCACGGGTGCCTGGGGTATATGGCACACGCCCATGCAGCGGGTGGGAACAATATTTGGGCCCCAGGAGTGTGCAGATTACGTGTGTCACACATACATAGCCAGCTATCCACTGTCCAGGGCACATCCCTCATTCATGTGGAGCAGGACAGTCATGCCTACTCCAGGCCATGCAATGCACTCTGTACTCCCACTCCCGTGTATCAGCTGACACATTGTGCACAGTGATTTGACCCCTCAGGTGTCTGCCTCTGTGTCAGTGTGCTGTGGATTAGTTGCCAGGACTGCTGAGGTGTTTCTTGGTAGGGGCTCAGCATGCCCCTGGAGATGTGACCATAGGAGACGATACTTGTGTGTCACATAGGTGTTTGATCAGCTGCCCATGCAGACTGGGGTATGCGAATGTGAAGTTCAGGCAGCTGTTCCCCATTCACAGCAAATTGTGAGGGGCTCAGGTTCAGAGGGTAGTGTCAAAGGTCTCCCATATGTCCAATAGGTATGACCTGGACAGATGAGGGTTAAGATGATGTGTTGTGTGGGGGATGTACATGTGCACTTGTGCAGCTCCAGGACTTGCATTCCCCATGACCTACTATTGTGACACAGTGCATAGTGTTGTTGTCTGGCTGCCAAGTCATACATCACTGAGACAGTGATGTATGACTTAGCAGTCATGCCTCTGCCATGGCATGTGTCAACTTATTGGTGGTCCTGCAGGGGAGTGACATGTGCTACATGCACACCATTGTGGCGATGGCTACCAGGACATGGGTGCATCATGGTGTCTGTCGCTGGTATGCATCACATGCATTTCCTATTTGATTCTGGGCATCCCTTTCATCCGGAAACCTGTACTGACTCAGTGGCAAGAGCTGTGATGTGTGCATGTCCACATGCCACACCGTGTCCTCTGCACTGTCCAACTACTGCGTACTTGGTGCGTGTGTCCACACTGGGGTGTTGCAATCCAACAGACACCAGACAGATGGGTGCAAGGCCATGTGGGATGTGAGTGCCATGCTTGGCATCAGACTGACAATTGGCTTCTCCTGTTCAGTTAGGGCACTTTTAGCAATGTACAACTAATGATGCCAGGGCTTGCTCTGTAATGTGCTGTGCTCACAGTGGTGTGTGCGTTTGGTGCAGGTGACTGATGTCTGTCTGTTTCCCCATTGTTTGCAGATACATCCACGGCCACGGAAGGGGACAGCTCCACGGACCAGGAGGAGCCAGAGAGCCCGACTGGGTCAGCAGCCGAGAGTGGTCGGAGGGACCCAGTGGCACGGAGGGCGAGGGAGCCACACCGAGGAGTCCTCAGCACCATCCACCTCAGCTGAGGACCAGAGCAACTCGGAGGATGACTCCCTTGTGGAGGCGGGTGTCAGCAGCCACCACACCCCAGCTAGTGTTGCTATCCCCGCCACCACTAGCACCACCACCGCCCTCCCATCGGCTCCCATTCCCCAGGTCCGTGGAGGCTCCCATGTTCGGGAGCGTGTCTCCTTTGGGCCAGGCACCGCACCCCCTGCCCCTGTGTCACCTGCTGCCCTGAGTGAGGAGTCTGTGTACCTCCTTCGCCAGCTCCATGTAGGGCAGACAGCCATGCTGAGTGTCCTCCATGCGCACACCGCACTGTTGACTCAGCTGGTGTCGTTCATGGAGGGCATCTCATCGGGCATGTCTGACCTACAGAGGGGCAATAGGTCCATGGACTCCTCCCTGACGGCAGCAGTGTCCCTCCTCAGACAGTCCCTCACCCCTCCTGCCTCTGCTCCATCCACACTCCCCAGCACCTTACCCATCCCAAGCACACACACACCGGCACAGGCACACACCAGCACACACACGTCCAGCACACAGACACACACGCCACAAACAAAACGCACACGCACGCACAGTCAGGGGACTGAAACCAGACTCACAGGGGATGGGGCCCTGGTACACACACACGCATCCACGGGCACTGCGCAGTCCTCAGTTGCCTCTCCCTCCAAAGCACCCTCCCTTGCCTCCCTTGCCTCACCTGCAACCCCAAAGACCCAGCGCCTCTTCCTCAGTGACCTTGGCCTCTTCCCCTCCGATCCAGCTGCTCCAGCATCCAGGGTGAAGAGGAAGCCCCCCACACGGAGCAGAGTGCCCCTCGCCCCCGGACACCCTCCCCCAGGCACAGACAGACTGAGGCCCCCACCCGCAAGTCCCCCGGAGTGCTAAGAGCAAGACCCCGCCGCCGCCCTGCAGCTCAAGCACCAGGTCTCCTTCCTCCATCCCTCAGGCCCCCACTCCACAGGTGCCCCCACCACACCCTGCCCCAGGTTCCCCCACCCACAGATATACCATCCCCAAGAGGCTCCGGCCTTCTCCCCCTGCCACTTGCTCTCCCGGCACCACACCCCCGCTGCGCTTGTCTGTGCCACTGATGTGGTGAGGGTGTCCTCCCCCTCTGTCCAGCCTACCTTGCCTGTTCCCCATTCTCCTCCCCTGGTGGTAGGCACTGCAGTGGAGTCCACTACCACCCTGTCTGACTTGGGCACTGCAATGGCGGACCTGTCCACTCCATCTGCAGGGTCCACTGCAGTCGTGCCGGCACCCACAACATCTGAGCCATGCCCCCCAGTTGTGCCGGCACACACCATGTCAGACACCTCCACTGCAGTTGTCAGTGGCTCTCCAGCACCCACCACCCCATCCCTGCTTCCTCCTGGTGAGCCCTGATCCTGTCCCTGCGGTGCCTGGCCTACCCCCCGGTTGCCCCTCCTAGTGGATTGTCACTGGTTTTGTGCAGGCATGTGTAGGGTGGCATCTGCCACTGTCACCCACTTGTGACTTTGTTGATGGACTGGCCATTGGCCTTTGTTTATGTTCTACCGGACTTCTACTTTTAATGCCACATATGCTGAATAAAGCAACTTTCTGTTCTCTAGTGCTTTTGCTTCTGATGTACATGATGTTGATGATGCTAACCATGCCCTTGCTGCAGTGATGGTGATATTTGGTCTCATGATAATGAAGTGTTACTGTGCAGGAACCCATGTGGTCCAGGGGGAATGTGTCCTATCCTGTGGTGTATCCATGTCATCCATAGCAGCATCTGAGGGTGTCATGTGTTCAGTATTTGGCAATGGGATTTCCTACTTAGATTAGCTATTTCACATCTGTGGCTTCCACCCCTGCACATCTGTTGTGCCTGCCATTGTTCAATTCGTCTACTTCCCTGACCGTGTGGCCATCTCCAGTGGACATGCAGGTTTGGGCATCAATGGGGAAGGACTCATCTGTGTTGTCAGTGCAACATTGCTATACAAGTGTGTTGGATCTGTGCTGATGATTCCGTTGGCACTTCCATGACCAGGCTGATGTGACGGGAGCCCTCATTTGGTGCTAATTGTTGATTGTGTGACCAAGTGCTCAGCTGACATGATGGGGCCCTACTGAGGCAACATATGGCACAGCTTTCCTCACACAGGAGTGGAGTCCCCTCATGGCAGTGTGTACTCCTGTGACATTGCCTGCACCCAAGGTGTGTGTTGTATGTGCATGTCTGTGTGTTCACTTCCGTTTAGCTGTGCATGCTGTGATCCCTAGTGTTGTACCTGTTTGTGATGCTAGCTGAGTTGAGCTATGTTCCCCCAAAGTCTTCTCCCTGGGTTCTCTGTGATGTGGGTGCATGGCACATTACTGGTCATCAGGGTGTCACCCATAGGTGTGCTTGCTGTCAGGGCTGAGTTTGTGTGCAGACGCAGATGGGTCACAGTCAGGTTTCCCCTTGGCACTTGTTGTTTGCCCCTGTCATGTGATTTCCAGTTTGTGTTATCTTTCAGTGATTGTGACACGTTGTGTGTGTGACTGCTGGCACTCCTCAGGGTCCGGGCTGCAATGTTGGTTGTTGTCTATGTGTGTTCTTTGTGGGTGACCTTGGCTTCTTCATTGGTGTGTGACTGTGGCTGGGATCCCATTGGTTGGTGTGGTATTGCCGTCATGTCCATGTACAGCGTAGTGTGCAGTGTGTCAGACATTCAGGAGTCTTGTTGAGTGTCCATGTGTGATGTGTTTCTGCACCTTGGTTCCCACCCACCACCCTGGAATAGTCATGGGTGCATGTGTAATGTCACCAGTGCATGTGTGCTTCACTGCTCCACATTGTTGGAGGTCGAGGGGTGTGGTGTTGAGTGTGTGCAGATGAGAGTTGTTGCCCGGCTAGGCCCCTGCCTCCACGTTGGCCTTGGCTTACTGGCCATGCTGTTTGATTTGTGCTTGTGTAGGTGTGATGGTAGTTAGTTGCTCAGTACAGATGACTGTGGTTCACAGTGTGAACCACATTTAGCTTTGTCATCACAGTGGGATTGTAATGCAGCCCAGGGTCACCACATTGCGGGGCCCTGGGGGTGGTGCTGTGGTGTGTCTGTGTCTTGCTGTGTCAGTTGCTGTCCCTACGTGCCTGTGTGACATGTGTGATTTGTGCTCCCTCTCATCTGACAATGCCTGCTTGCCCACATAGGGATTTGGATCCAGGAGTTACCTTTGTGTGGCACTGTATGCACATCTGTATGATTGGTATTCAGGTCTCCTCATGTGTTGTGTGGTTGCCTGGGGACACTGGCACCCCCCTCACCTGTTGTGTATGATGTGCAGTGTGGGTCTGCCTGTTTGTGTTTGTGCATCTGCACCACTGCATTGGCATATCTTGGGTGTGCCATTGGCTGTATGTAGTTTGGTGGGTTTCCCCTGCTGTCCCTGGGACTCCTAGGTCATCGGTCAGCACAATGATCATGGTTTGTGTGTCCCATTGCTGCCATGGTATGGTATCTGTTCACCTCACATCTGCAGTCTCCACAGGGTATCTGCATGTGTGTGCCCATTGGTGCAAATATGTGGGTCTGCATTCTGATGGTCACTTCTGTCATTGTGTCATTGATGATTGTTGACGGTGTCAGCCCCCATGGGTGTTGTTTGTCTGCACATGGCCAAAGGTATGTCTTATTTGCACTGCAGGATTTGGCTCCCCCAATTTATGTTGCAATGGGACACATACACTACTTTGCCACTGATGTGTTTGTTGTTCTGTGGCCAGGAATCATCCATGCAGTTTGGCAGTTGCACCTCTTTCTTTGTCAACACTTACCTTTTGGTCACTGTGATGATGGGGGTTTGGACCCCATTGCCACAAGGTTCGAAATGTGCTTCAGCTATGGACCCCACACTTACATTTTGGTCACTGTGATGATGGGGGTTTGGACCGCATTGCCACAATGTTCGAAATGTGCTTCAGCTATGGACCCCACACTTACATTTTGGTCACTGTGATGATGGGGGTTTGGACCCCATTGCCACAATGTTCAAAATGTGCTTCAGCTATGGACCCCACACTTACCTTTTAGTCACTGTGATGATGGGGGTTTGGACCCCATTGCCACATTGTTCAAAGTGTGCTTCAGCTATGGACCCCACACTTACATTTTGGTCACTGTGATGATGGGGGTTTGGACCCCATTGCCACATTGTTCAAAGTGTGCTTCAGCTATGGACCCCACACTTACATTTTGGTCACTGTGATGATGGGGGTTTGGACCCCATTGCCACATTGTTCAAAGTGTGCTTCAGCTATGGACCCCACACTTACATTTTGGTCACTGTGATGATGGGGGTTTGGACCCCATTGCCACAATGGTCATGGCCTGCTTGCATTGTGGGTGCCACACACATATATGTGTGGCACATGTGCTAGGGGGTCACATTGTATGTTCAAAGTCATGTTCGGTGTTGTAGGCATTTGACACAGTCTACACACGCTTGTCATGGTGTTGGGGGATGTCTTCTTCTTGCATTCCCTAGGTTGTGGTGTGCTGGTTGTGTCATGCATTGTCCATCCTATGAGTGGGGGTGGTAGTAGTGGTAGGCATCCAGCCCCCCCTGGGTGAGGGTGGTAGTAGTGGTAGGCATCCAGCCCCCCCTGGCTAAGGGTGGTAGTAGTGGTAGGCATCCAGCCCCCCCTGGGTAAGGGTGGTAGTAGTGGTAGGCATCCTGCCCCCCCTGGCTAAGGGTGGTAGTAGTGGTAGATATCCTGCCCCCCCTGGGTGAGGGTGGTAGTGGTGGTAGGCATCCAGCCCCCCCTGGCTAAGGGTGGTGGTAGGCATCCAGCCCCCCCTGGGTGAGGGTGGTAGTAGTGGTAGGCATCCTGCCCCCTGGGTGAGGGTGGTAGTAGTGGTAGGCATCCTGCCCCCCCTGGGTAAGGGTGGTAGTAGTGGTAGGCATCCTGCCTCCCCTGGGTGAGGGTGGTAGTGGTGGTAGGCATCCAGCCCACCCTGGCTAAGGGTGGTGGTAGGCATCCTGCCCCCCCTGGGTGAGGGTGGTAGTAGTGGTAGGCATCCTGCCCCCCCTGGCTAAGGGTGGTGGTAGGCATCCAGCCCCCCCTGGGTGAGGGTGGTAGTAGTGTTAGGCATCCTGCCCCCCTGGCTAAGGGTGGTAGTAGTGGTAGGCATCCAGCCCCCTGGGTGAGGGTGGTAGTAGTGGTAGGCATCCTGCCCCCCTGGGTAAGGGTGGTAGTAGTGGTAGGCATCCTGCCCCCCTGGGTGAGGGTGGTAGTAGTGGTAGGCATCCTGCCCCCTGGCTAAGGGTGGTAGTAGTGGTAGGCATCCTGCCCCCCTGGGTGAGGGTGGTAGTAGTGGTAGGCATCCTGCCCCCCTGGCTAAGGGTGGTAGTAGTGGTAGGCATCCTGCCCCCCTGGGTGAGGGTGGTAGTGGTGGTAGGCATCCAGCCCACCCTGGCTAAGGGTGGTGGTAGGCATCCAGCCCCCCTGGGTGAGGGTGGTAGTAGTGGTAGGCATCCTGCCCCCCTGGCTAAGGGTGGTAGTAGTGGTAGGCATCCTGCCCCCTGGGTAAGGGTGGTAGTAGTGGTAGGCATCCTGCCCCCCTGGGTGAAGGTGGTAGTGGTGGTAGGCATCCTGCCCCCCTGGGTGAGGGTGGTAGTGGTGGTAGGCATCCAGCCCCCCTGGCTAAGGGTGGTAGTAGTGGTAGGCATCCTGCCCCCTGGGTGAGGGTGGTAGTGGTGGTAGGCATCCTGCCCCCCTGGGTAAGGGTGGTAGTAGTGGTAGGCATCCTGCCCCCCTGGGTGAGGGTGGTAGTAGTGGTAGGCATCCTGCCCCCCTGGCTAAGGGTGGTAGTAGTGGTAGGCATCCAGCCCCCTGGGTGAGGGTGGTAGTAGTGGTAGGCATCCTGCCCCCTGGGTAAGGGTGGTAGTAGTGGTAGGCATCCAGCCCCCTGGGTAGGGGTGGTGGTGCGCATTCAGGCCCCTGTGTGCATATGTGGCATTGGTGATGGGCATCCCGCCCCTATGGTGCTGCTGTTGCTGGTGTAAGTATATTCTGCATCCCTCTGTGTGTGTGTGATGTGTTGTGTACGTGTTGTATGTGTTTTGTGGTTGGTGTCTGGCTTACCTTCTGCGCCGTACGCGTCCGTGCCTGTTCCGGTAGTAAATGTAGAATATTGGTATGATTGGGACGAAGGGATTCATGGTTGGTTCGTGTCGTTCGTCCTTCTCGTTGCTTCGCGTCGTCCTCGTCGCTTCGCCTCGTCCTCGTCGCTTCGCGTCGTCCTCGTCGCTGCCGTGTTCGTCTCGGAGCCGTGGATCGTGTTGTGGCGCGAGTCGGAGCTTATGTGCGCCTCTCCCGGATGCTTTGACGTGCCGTGCGTAGCGACGGGTTCGGCGCGTACGGAAAGCGCATCGTACTCATTCGGCCGGACGGAGCTGCATTTTCCCTTCCGTGCGACTCGATTCAGCGTTTCCGGATTCGCCTCGGTCGGGGAACAGGACCTGGTTTGGGTGAGTACGGCTCGGCCGGATTCTTTGCTGTTGTGCGCATCGTACTTACTCGTTCGGTGTGCTGTACGGATCGGTCGGGAAACAGGCTTTCGCATGGCTTTTTTCCCGACCGAATGGTGTTGGGTGCGCCTCCGACCGAGATCGGAATCGGCCCCATAGTGTGACAAGGGGATTGACTTGAAATACCTTTTAAGTGTAATTTCCCACTGGGAGCAGAGATTTGGAGTTTAAGGTCTCTGAACTCACAATTTAAAACCACAACTTTTGGTGAAGTCGGTTTTTTTAATTGAATGTTTGGAAATGCCACTTATAGAAAGTGGGTCTTTTCTTGCTTAACCATTCTTCTGCCTATCTGTAGAATACACGTCTGGGTTTGGCTGAAAGTTGGGCTCTTGAGCATTCACTCTAGACAGTCACACAAAGGGAGCTGAGGTGTGCCTTGCATATCTTGATGGCCCATCACCAGGTCGTTGGGCCTTCCTGAGCTAGAGTGGTGGGAGGAGTTGCAACTGTCACCTAAATAGGATTGTGCTTGTCCTGTACTGTGTCTGCAGCCAGGTCAGGGAAAGGCAGGGTCTTGTGCACTACAAAGACTTTTCTTTAACGTTTGCCTACTTCAAAGGCAGAAAGGGGTATAAGTATTGGACGTCTGACACCCCAATATCAGAACACTTCTGGACTGAGGACATTCTGCAATGGAAGAAGAGCTGGAGGATGTACAAGGGACTGCCACTCTGCCTGCTGCTTTGTTGTGCTGGCCTGCTGCTTGCTGCTTCAGTCCTGGGAGTGAAAGGACTGGATGTTGCTTTCTACATACTACTTCCGAGGTTCTTCAGGGGCTTGTGCGTGCTTGCCTCCTGTTAAGAAGTCTCAGGGCCATCAAAGACTTCTTCTGAGAGTCCTGACTTGCCAAGTGGTTCCAAATCCAGTTCCTGGGCCCTTGAAGTGTAACCTGGTGGTCTTAAGGAGAAAATCCACACATCGACTATCAGCGACTGTTTTCTCGATGCATCCCTGCAAAGGTTTGACGCATCTACGCTGCCTGCACCAAAGCGTGGTTCCTGCTTGAAGCATGGACTACAGGTTTCACTGCAGACCCCAGTTCGCCGTTGCAGCACATCAGAAGAATCACCACAGTTTGAGTTCCAAACACCAAGTCACCGACGTCCATAGCACCTGCTCCAACTCCGAAGCAGCACCTGCTCACATCTGAAGAACCGACGCAGTGCCTGCCTCGCAGCTGTGAAATCAATTCAGCACCTGCATCGCCGCTGCTGCATTGTCACTGCATGCCAGGATTTTCGACCATTCGTCCCTCGACGCTGACTCTTCATCGACACTACACTTCAGTAAGGAACCGATGCCGAGTGTCTGGAAACCGATGCACCACCTCCCCTGCCAGTAAGGAATAGATGCATCAATGCATCACCTCCCCTGCAATTAAGGAATTGGCGAATTACTTCTCCTGCCCAGCAGTAAGGAACCAACGTATCACCTCCCCTGCCAGTAAAGAACAAACACATCACTTCCCTGTGCAGTAAGGAACAGAAGCATCGATTTGCTTTTCTGGTGCCTCACATCCCCTGCGCCTTGCACCATTTTTGATTTTTTACACATCTAAGGTAATTTGTGCTTAAACAAACTCATCCATTGAATTCTATGGACTAAACTTGCTTTACCTTTGAAAAGTATTATTTTGACTTGTGTATGTTTGATTTTCATCGTTTTGGACTAGTTTTATTCAGAAAAAACATTGGCTATTTTTCTAAACTGCTGTGGACTCCTTTTGTAGTGTTTTCACTGTGTTACTGTATGTGGGTACAAATGCTTTAGACATTGCCTCTGAGATAAGCCTGACTGCTCGTGCAAGGCTACCAAGGGGGTGAGCAGGAGTTATCTTAGCTGTGTCACTCTCTTAACCTGACTAGATTTAGGGTCCCTACGCAGACAGGGTGCAAACCACTGCCAACTAGAGACCCCATTTCTAACAGCCCCACTTTGTGGCAGACTGTCGTAAGGGCCAGTGTTGACAATTAAGTGCCGGTGCCGAGCACCGGAAACCACTGGCTCAAATTAAGCACTGTGGGATACAGAGGTATAATTGTCGTTTACCAAGTAATACAATTATATGAGAAACACATTGACAGAGTGGGACATAAGAATAGAATGAGATGCCTGACCAAGTCACCTAAAAACGTTTGTTGTAAACTTCTGCAATGGTTGTTAAAAAGAAAAGAACAAATGTTTAGATACTATGATATACCAGTCATTAATGGATCGACCAGATTAGTAGATATAACAATAGGACATCAACTTCTTTTGGTAAAAAAAAAAAACGGCTCACAAACGGGGAATCAACAGATATAGAAGCATTAGAGACTTCTTAAACTACGATTCTTGGAAAGAGTGGCCCGATGTAGAACCATGTTTTAGGCACTCAAAAGTATCCTTTTATTTGTCCTTTATTCACATCGAATAAACAACAGTTGATGGACAGAATGCAGAACAATGTAATACATTCACCCCAGTACAGAGATCTGGGCCTAAATCCATAGTTTTTTTGCTCACCGTGCCATTCCAGTTTGAACCCAGCCATATGCAAATCATTCTTGACCCTGTGCCCTGTGGGAACAGTCCAGCCCGAACTGCCAGGCCAGGTCCTTCCTGGACTGGAAACAAGCATCCTAGGACCGGTTTCGGGGTTTCACCCCTCATCAGCCAGGATAGCTTGACTCCAGTGGCATGGAGAGCACGGGACCCACGTCTGGACATACCCGTCCCACTCGGGGTGACAAATGCAAAAACAACAATTGATGGACAGAATGCAGAACAATGTCATACATTCACCCCAGTACAGAGATCTGGGCCTAAATCCATCTGTGAGCTGTGTCTTAAAAGATGTAGCATAGATAGTATTCCTCCTTGAAAGGCCTTGAAAGTTAACGTGGGCAAGAGAATGAAATGGTTATTTTTGTTTTGAAATGTTTGCTTTAAATGTATATCTCACAGGATATAACGTAGACAGTACTTCCTCCTTTAAAAGCTTTGAAGGTTAATGTGGGTAAGAGAATGAAACAGCTATTCCTCCTACTTTAGGGGATTGTTTCACACAATATGCATCGCTGCGGTACATGAGTAAGTTGGACGTAAGATACACTCTTCCCGAAGAGAGAGGAGGGGAAGTAACTTAGGCTGCCTGACAGCCACATAACTCACGGTTGATAAACAGTTAACATACATCTAGACTGTCCGGATACTCTAGTAAGAATGCTAGAGAATCGAACTGAGTGAATATTAAGTCTGCCATTGACTTACTCTGGAACTATCAAAATAAAATAATGTGAATCTACAACCCCCCCACCTTACAATAGAGCACGTTTAGACATAATACCACACACATAACAAAAAAAACGTACATACATGACTATACATCCGAGTGTGACAGAACAATATTTCTATTTTCACAGTGACCCGTATCAAGGAGAACACACAGTTATCAAAACAATATGACTTTTGGTATCGTGAGGAGAGACGTGTAGCAACATATTACAGGTGAGACATGGAAAAGTAAAGAAGGGATATAAAAGAAAAACTCAGGGGCATATTAGCAAGACCCACGTTAAAATTATCGCCGTTTTAGCGGCAGGAAACTGCCGCTAAAACGGCGATAATGGGCTTGCTAATATGCGTTATAGAATTCCAATAGAAGCCCAGGTTAGATGTGCAGGACATCTAACATGGGCTTCTATTGGAATTCCATAACGCATATTAGCAAGCCCATTATCGCCGTTTTAGCGGCAGTTTCCTGCCGCTAAAACGGCGATAATTTTAACGTGGGTCTTGCTAATATGCCCCTAAGTTCGACTTATCGGAGGTTACTGACAAGTAAGAGACTTTTTACATTGATATATTTTTCTAGGGTACTATATCATATTCTCGAGTTCAGCTCGTGTGTAAGGTGCATTTCAGAAATTCGTATAAGACTAGTGAGAAAGATACACTTTGTTGAAAATGTAAGTATGGATAGATATTTAAATAGGCCTATAAAACCATTTCTGTAACAATATATAGATTAGAAAATTATAGTTATGTTGTCCAATTTTCTCTACCCTTTAGAGTGAGCTAAAATATCGCAAATACACCAGATTGGAAATAAGATTAACATGAATTGAGTGATCACGTTGAATTACGTGGAGTAATGTGAAGAGCTAAAAACGTACATAACAACTCAGATTAACTAATATACACCCTGGGTTATGAGTACATTTTAAAAACAATATAAGAATATAAACATAGAGGATAATTACCATGGTGCAAGATGAAACTACCTTTGATTGTGTGGGGACTTCTATATTTGCGAAAGGATGTTTGCTGAAATAAGTTCAAAGCAGGCATTGCAGACCTGGATATAAAAAAGATCACATACATTGTAGATCGCAGATTATATCTAACTGTGTTTAGAAAATGAATTTTGTTTCCAGTTTTTGTTTGAAACAACTCTTTGTATAGGTTACAATATCCTAGTAGAGTGCATATTTAGAGTTGCATGTGTTTTTAGAATATTAATATATGACTTCTTGTATAACAGCCCAAATGTGTGCAAAACACATGTTGGCTGTATTGCTGTATTAACTGACTCATCAAAAGAATAAAGAAAAACATAAAGAAACTATCCAAGAATGGCTACTACGTATTGTTGTTTACCTCTCAGTGCAGCTATTTATGTTTTTCAAGTATCATACTGGTGGGGATCAGTCACTGAGACTTTAAGCGCCAGGCAATTTTCCTATTTCCCCCCAAAAAAGTGACACTATATATATAATATATAAATTTAAATTTAAATTCACTGAAAAAAAAGAAAGGTTACAGGGGCGTTATAGTTAGGGTCTGATTTCACTCATACAAAACCAGTGAGATTCAGCAGTTATACCTACCTGAGCTAAGTATAACTTATGCCACCACAATGCACTTCCTATGACCCCACATATTACATCACTCATCACTCGGCTCCCCCCGGCTAAATACGGCCCCTGGGACCCCATCCCCCGTGGCCCGACCATAACTCAATGGGGGAGGGGAGCTGTGCAGACGGATTTATGCCCCGGGGACCACATCCCCCAGGGCCTGGCCATGTCTCGGGTGCCCCCATGGCACCCAGTGTACAGCATGGTGACCGCGGGGAGCCTCAAGTCCCCCGTGGTCCCGGCTGGCTCCCTACCTCCTGCGGGAACTGGCATTGCTTTCACAGACAGGGAGCTGCTAAACATGCTGAACCCTATCTCGTTTATTTTTTTATTTTTGCCGGAGTCACAGATCACCCATGATTTTATGAAAAAATGTAAAACAAAATCCTTTTTTGCATGTTGGGGTCACAGCGGGACCCCACGACCAGAACTAGGGGCCAGGGTTTTCCTACCCTGCCCCCTTTTCTTTTCTTGAATGTTTTTGTGTGACTCAGCTGAAGCCAAGCCCCAAGATGGCTGCCAACATTTACTGGTTGACGTGTTGGCAGCCAATCAGATTTGAGCACCGGAACTGTCAGATCCTCGGAGGATCCACGTCCCTATATATCTAAATCTGGATTTCTTTTAATATCGCAAAAATTACTGAACTGATTTACACCAATTCACAAAAAGGTTGCTTTCTGAACAAACACTGATCTTTCTGTCAAATTTGTAATTGTGTATTCTGATTAGCAGTTCGGGCAGTAGTCGTGTCTAAAATCCCTATGGGAATTTGCATGGGGAAAACGCATTTTGGGACACCCCCCTTTTTCCTGGCCCCCACTTGACAGATCATCCTGAAATGTTTAAAACAGCAGCTGAATTAAGCGTCATACTAATTTTGATAATTTTGCGAGGATTTTGCAAAACAAAAAAATGTTCTTCCTATGGAAGCAAGGTCCTAACTATAACTACCTACTGGTGACCACCAGTAGGTTATTTATATATAGATATATGTATATATATATATAGTAAAAGAAGTTAGTTATAAACTAACTTCTGCTTACCTGTGATGCCAGACCATCTGCAAAGTAATAATTAATGTAAAATTAAATAATAGTAAACATCACTCATCTGCCACCAGAAGCTGAACGCTGAGCAGGTCCTGTAACCGGTTAATACTGCCTTTGGTGCATACTGTTGTGTAAGGGTGATGCCGGTGTAGCTTCGAATACTGTGCAGTACACACTCTCAGTGGGTTTTGCACATCTCTATGCTGTGGACTTTTCAGGGTTTTGGCTAGTCACCAACATGAAGTTGTGATGGCAAAATACGAGTGTTGTAATCCCCTTCTAATTAAATTGTTGCAGGGTGTCATGTGTAAGATGCACAATGGGAATGGGACCCACTCCCTGCTTCTGCCATGACTGGGGTGCAAGCTGTGATGTAACATTTATTTCACCCAATTACACTATTTTGTACACAAGGAAAGTATGCAAATTTGGCCCAGGGTAAAGCAATGTGCCATTGTGTTGTTTTTTACAGTTATGTTGGTGTGTTGCAGTTCGTTGCATTGTTACCTTTGTGTTAGTGTGGAATTGTGTTGAAGTGTTGTGTTGTGTTCTTATGTTGTAACTATATTGTTGTATTACTTGTTGTATTACTTTGGGTGTTTAATTGTGTGGTATATTTTGAATTGTTGTGGTCATCATTTTACGCTACTTTATTGTCTTGTGAGTTGCTGCTAAGGTGGGTTCCTTCTGTCTTATTAAGGTGGTGTATTTTATAATGTAGGGCGTGTTGTTGTATCTCAACTGTAGTACAGCTATATACGCAAAGACATGACTCACACATCACCCTTGCCACAGGTGTTTCTGATGCAGTGGTAAGAGATTGTTTAACAAGGACTTCTAGTAAGGCCGGTCAAACATCGTTTAGTGGTCCAACCCAGATAATGTTTTTGTTTACATTTCTTTATTCATATTTTGTGGGATAAACAGAGGGTACAACACATGTAAATACAACCTTGTTCATAGCATGAGCTGCAAAGCCAAATCGACAGCTGATCAAAAGACAAAGGGTACATATTTACCATTGTGCCACGCTGGAAAGTAATGAGGTAATGATATTGCGGGCCCATTCAAAAAGGTCCACGTGCGCGGCGACCGGGCAAGACTATGCCCATTAATAGCCTCGAAGTAACGCAGTTGTACAAGTGTGTAGGGGGAAAGGTTACCTGCATGCCCTAGCAATTTGGCTTTAGGTTGTGCCTGTTTCTAGGACCCTGGCGGCCAGCATCCCACCCTCTTGAGGAGTGCACGTAGTGTTGAGCGGCTGGGGATTGGGTGTCGGGGGCACAGACGGTGGGCCTAGCTAGGGGTGTTATTTTTTTATATCTATGTAGTGTCAGCCCCGGTTGCTTCAGGCGCTGTGTGTGTTTCTGAGATAAGGGAGCTGTACTCCAGTCGAGGTTTTTGAGAGTCCATAAGCATGACATCCCAGGCAGATGCCAGAGGGATTTTGCGCAAGCCCAGAACATCTTCTCGCCTCAGCGCTACACTGTCTGCCCATGCCCAGTTTGTAGAGGAGTGGTGGCATGCTTCCCAGGATGGAGGCTCTGGGTTTTTCCATTGCCTGGTGACCAGCCGTTTGGCGGTATTCAGGCCCAGACTTATGAAGCAAAATGACGCCTTGCAATGTTTGGGTCTACGGTATAGGCCTAAGATGCAAATCTCCCAAGTGTTTGCCACTGGGCGTTCAGTGCAGTCTGAGAGATGGGTGGTGACCGCTCGCCAGTAGGCAGCCAAAGCAGTGCATCCCCACAGCATATGAATTAGGTGAGCATTTACCACCTGACAGAGGGGACATTGGGTGGTGAACTCCGCTCCATTCACAGAAAATGTGAAGTTTACTGCATTCTGTGCTTCGCAGAGCTCGCAAAGTGCAGAAAACTCTGCTCCGCATAGTGCAGCAGAGTTTTTTCCCAGCTTGCACTCGCGAATGGTAAGTTTGCGAGCCCGAGCCTGTGGCTCGGGTAGAATTTCTACCCGAGCGGCAGGAAGACCAGCGTGATCGGCAGTTCGCACTGCACTCCACTACTTGTGAAACTCTGCTGAGGTTTTTGTCACTTTGTGGAGTTCCTCGTAGCAAAAATCTGCAAACTACGCCCAGGCCTGATTTCTGGGTACGTGAACCAGCCCCTGCAGAATCTCCCACTCATTCCAGCTACTCCTGAGTGAAGTCAGTCAGTGTGTTGTGTGTGTGCAGTGAGCAAGCAAACCACTAAATAAGGGGCATCCTGTGCCCATGGTGTGAATGTATTGGATAGTGTGGTGTATTGCTGGGTCCTGTGATATGTCGCCCCATCTCACCCTCAGCTCTGCAAGCAGGGAGGCATGAAGCAGAAACTGTCCTTCAGAGGGCAGGGCACGCACGTATGGGGTGCAATCCCTACTGAGGAATAAAGCGAGCTTAAAGCACCTATGGGCCACCACTAGCATTAGTTGCTCTGGGGTTTTGTCCCTGCTCCCTGGGTGGAATAGGTGGAAAATGGACAAGCTCGACCAGGCCTGATGGTGCGTGGCCATGTCTTCAGTGTATTGCCCACTTACCCATTGAGCCACCCACTTGTCCAGCCCAGTGCCCATCAAACGTGGAACCAGGCCCCTGTCACCACTCTGGAGTTGCACTGCCAGATAGTAGTTTTTCTATGTGGGGTACTGCGAGGCCTCCCCGATTCACCAGTAGGTACAGCTTGGACAACGCAACTCTGCACCGAGAACCGTTCCAAAAAAAAACACTCATCATGCTCTCAAAGGAGTGGAACACTGGTGGGTGGATATAGATTGGCAAGTTCACAAAGGAATATAAAAGCCGGGGCATCAGCACTAACCCTGGGCATAGTTTGCGTAGTAGCACTTCACGTAGCTACATGAAGTACATTTTGAACTACACATAGCTATGCAAATTGCGTAGCTGTGTGCTTGACTGCACTGTACAATAATTGCCAAAGGCATCTTGCACAGTGCAAGTTAAGATAAAATAAGTATCTCTGTCTTTATATGCTGAAATGCATATAGCATTTCACAAACGTGAAATCAATAAATTAACAAGCAGTGAGAGAGGTGATGATTTTGGTATCCTCCCTAACCTAGGGAGAGAACCAAGCAGATGCCTTGAAAACAAAAAGCACATCTTTTGAACGATTCAGTGGTGGTCCCATCCTCTTTGGACCACACCAAGCACAGTTATTGGCAAAAATACAATCCCAACCAAAGGCCCTGCAAAGCATTATGGGACGAGATTAGCAGTGGGCAGTGAATATTATAGTATCCAATATCAAAATAATTCTACAAAGAGCTGCAGTTCCACTAGTCGTTCTAGATGTCTCTCACGAGTCAAATGCAAAAGCTTCATGAAAGGGTTTCACTTTCAATGCTTTTGCATTTGACTCGTGAGGGACATCTAGTAACGACTAGTGGAACTGCAGCTTGATGTATTAATAATTTCAATGCTTTTGCATTTGACTCGTGAGGGACATCTAGTAACGACTAGTTGAACTGCAGCTCTTTGTAGAATTATTTTGATATTGGACACTATAATATTCACTGCCCACTGCTAATCTCGTCCCATAATGCTTTGCAGGGCCTTTGGTTGGGATTGTATTTTTGCCCATAACTGTGCTTGGGGTGGTCCTAGGAGGAAGGGACCACCACTGAATCGTTCACATGGTATGCTTTTTGTGTTCAAGGCATCTGCTTGGTCCTCCCCTAGGTTAGGGGAAACCAAAATCATCACCTCTCTCATTGCTTGATATTTTCATTGTCAAAGTTCACTTTTGTGAATTTGTTATATGCTTTTAGCATAGAAAATTGCTTTAACAAAGCATTTGTATGTGTTTAATATACTAATGCTATGCTACGTTGATTAGCAGAGTTTTTTACTCTGCTATGTGCAATTTGCGTAGTGCGTAGTAACACAAACTTTGTATGCTCCGTGAGCGTAGCAAAGTATTATGCCCAGGGTTAATCAGCACCATCTTCAGAAGGACAATGTGACCGATAACTGTCAGAGGCAGGCTCTGCCAGAAGGACATCTGCAATCATATGGCAGATATCGCATGTGTGACATTGCTGTCCAGCAGGTCAGCAGGTTGATGATAGACCCTGATTACGAGATAGTGAAAAACGGCAGGGTGCCATTGAACATGCTGACCAGCGATGGTTAGCCCAGGGTCAGCGGTGGAGAGGTCAAATGGGTACAGGCATGATTTTGCCCAGTTGACACCGAGGCAGGATAACAACGCAAATTCTGAGTGTTTTAGCAACTTCTTCTCGAGGGGCCCTTAATGTCCCTGACATAAAGTAATAGGTCGTCTGCATAAAGCGATACTGAGTGCATTTCATCACCTGGCGGTAGCCCCAATTCTAGTCCTCCACTACTAATGGCTCCATGGCCAAAGAAAACAAGAGCGGTGACAAGGGACAGCCCTGCCTGGTTTCGCGTTCGATGGACATTGGTCTGGACAAGTAGGGAACTGTTTTCACTCTTGCCTTAGGTAGAGTGTATACAAGTCTTACCAGGCCGAGATAGCGAGTGCCATGCCACATCTGGAAAGTACAGCGAATAAATATTCCCATTTTAGCGTATCAAATGCTTTCTCCTGGTCCAGAAGCAGGCACCCTGAGTGCAGGCACTTCATTGGAGAGTACCTGGCCACTTGGAAGAAGCGGTGCAGGTTTAGAGACGTGCTGCAGGACGGGACGAACCCATTTTGGTCACGGTGGACCAATGAGGGACCAGGGAGGCCAACCATCTCGCTAGTATTTTTCCTAGGATTTTGTAGTTGGTATTAGGTAGTGCTAGGGGGCTATATGAGCACAGTAGCTCCGAGTCCCGGTCTGGTTTTGGCAAGGAGACCAAGAGGGATTCACGCAGTGATGTTAATGTTAATGTTATGTTAATGTTATTGAAATTTGTAGAGCGCAACTGTTACCCAAAGGTGATGGCGGTAGCTTAGACACCTCTTGCAAGGCCTCATAAAGAGGGGGCCAGGTCTGCGGCATATGCTTTATGATATTCAGCCAGCAGGACATCTGGGCCAGGGGCTTTCCTGGCAGCAAACGTTCTGATGGCCTCTTGCACTTCAAAGAGAGTGATCGGCTCATCTAGTTCATCCTGTTGCTGTGATGTGATAGCGGGTAGAGGGAGGGGAGAGAGGAAGTCTTCTAAGTTGCGTGGATCCTCCACAGTGCGCAAGGCATATAGTGCTGTGTAGTGCCCAACAAACTCAGCATGGAAATCCATTTGAATGAAGGAAGTGGCAGAGACTCGAGCGCAGCACAAGAACTGGCTGATGTAGTTGCTTGTGTCTAATTAGCCATGCCAGCAGGCGAACGGCCTGGTCCGCAGAGGAGTGAGTGCGGGCAGAGTGAGCGGCATAGTTTAGGCACTGAAGCCTTTCTGGGAGTTCCGCATATTTATGTCTTGCTGCTTTTAAAGGCTAGGCACCCATGGGGTCAGACACCGTAGTAGTTTCCAGTTGGGGGAGCGACCTTTCAATTTGCGTCACTTCCTTATCCAGCTGTTTGCGGATGCCCCAGCTCAGGCCCAGACACTGGCCTCGGATCACCACCATGTGCGCTTCCCATTCCGTGCCCGCATCCGTGCCAGTGCCTGTGTTAATGTCAATGAAGGTACTTATGGCTTCCCCCAGGGCCTCGCGATAAGATGGGTGTCTCTAACAAAGTGAGGTGCATTTCCTGTAACAACTCTACAACTCTACATGTATTGACTGACGTTTAAGATAGGTGTATGTGTCGTAGTGACACAAGGGGGTGTGCATCCCCTTCATGTTCCAAGAGAGGATGTAAATGGATGACATTATTCATGGAGATGAGCATGAGCGTGTGCATGGTCCGTGCCTGGGTGGCAATCAGGGGGAGCAGGCGGGATGTCACCCCTGCTAGAATATGCATTGCGCGGGCATGGGCAGCGATGTGTTGAAATACTCAATGCAGCAGTTCCGAAGAGGAAGAGAGGGAGAGAGAGGAATATGAAGAGAAAAGGTGGGGGAGCAAAACATGGGTTAAATGTGTTAGATCAGAGGGACAACATGTATCCACCCAAAATGTGGGGAGAACGTCCCATACAACAAAATGGCTGATTTGGCCGGGAGGGTTGGCAGTGTAATGAGCCGGGGTGCTGGGGGTGTACTGTGTGTGCTTGCGCTGCCGGCTGCTATATGTTGCTGCGATGTGCTCACAAGATTATGTGCCATATACGCAGTTGGAGCAGGGGGTGCAATGCCTGGGTGCCCATAGAATGCTACAGCTAATGGCCGGCTAGGACCAGTTGGGCAGGTCGCTTTAGGGCGCAAGAGGCATGCAGAGTGCAACAATGCTGTGTGTGGTTTATGATAGGTCATTGTCCTAGAACAATTCATCTGCCATTCCATTTGAGACATGACATCTGGAGGTAGCCCAATTTCCTCTCTGACGGACCAACTGCCAGGGAGCTATCATCACTGGGGTAGGGATCAGGAGAGGCCTCCAGTTCTCGATCCAATTAGTGGGTACCCAATGTGGCCATAGCCTGAAGGCTTCTCTGCGCTCTTGGATCACTTGCTCCAGGTTTGGTACTGTTCGAGGCTGGGAGGACTGAGCAGGCAGGCCATGTTGGCATTTTCTCCCACGGGCTTTCGTGCAGGGTTGTGTGGGCTGTGTGCTTTCCCCATGTCTCGGGTACACTCTCGGGTGGACAGCAGATTCCAGCCAAGACCAGGCCTCTACCGCCTCATCGAAAAAATGTGTGACGCCATCAGCAATGATTTGAAAGCGGGCCGGAAAGTGGAGGGAGTACAGGATATCCGTAGATGCCTTTTTACTTCTAGGAAGGATCCCCTTTTCTTCTGCACTCCCATGGCATAGTCAGGAAAGAAGAGAATGGCAGCATTGTCGACCCGCACCCGAGCCTGCGGACCTCGTGCAAAACTGCAGCACGGTCCTTAAGGAGGCAAAAGAGGAAAAACCGGGGCCTCAAACCAGATGGTGGGCACCTTCCTGGGACATGGTGTGCCCTTTCAATCATGAAAAAGGGAGAGAGCCAACCCGATGGGAGCAGGGTGTGCAACCATTGCTCACTGCGTCGGATTCCTCCATACCCTCAGGCAGGCTAATGACATGCACATTATTTCTGCGGGAGCACCCTTTCGCATCTTCAGCCTGGCGTTCTAGAAGATGGACTCACCTAGTCAGGTCACGTGCCACGGCAGCTGTGTCTGCGACAGGAGGACGGTCCTCTGCAAGAGTGAGTTCCATATCACGCACTTTGTCCGTGGGCTTGCAGTGTTCATCGTGCAGTAGGGTGAAGTTCACAGTGATATTATCGATACAGTCTTTGAGTGAGGTGCACAGCCTCTCCACAGCCTTGAGCACTGAGTCTAGCTTGGTGTCCCATACCAGTGAGGATACTGTATCTGCTACACGTTCCCCTCAGTCTGGGTGTGTGGCCAAGGTGTCCGGTTGCGAGGGAGTTGAGGCAGGCCCGCCATGCTGTCGGCCCATCTTCTGGCGGTGCTCTATGATGCTGTGAGAGAACAGAGTGTGCAATCGGTGGCCAGAAGGGACCAGGACCGGTACAAGCCTATGGGCTGAAACCGAGCAGCAGCGAGTGTGGCGGTAAATACAGTGTCACTCCTCATGATCAGGTGTGCTCTCAATAACATCTGTGTTAGTATGTCCCATACCAAAGTGGTCACTTGTGCTTCTGCACTGCGATTGTTGATGTCTGTCTGTGGGCCCCAGCCCCACACCCGGGAGCATACCGGGTAGAAGGAGGGGGAGCGAGGCAGCAGGCGGTAGCACGATGGAGGGGTGGTGCCCACAGCGGGATGCTCCTACTAGTCCAACTGGGCACCCCCCTGCCTGCACGATGTGGCGGAGCCCAAGTGAGCCTGAGACACTGCGGTCACACTCTGCCAGAAAGGTAGGCCCGGGCCCGACAAAACCCCCGGACCCAGTGACACAGCTCTTTCCTCCTTCAGCTGCCAGGGATGGCGTGGAGGAGCTGAGGTGAGAGGTAAGTCGCTGGGAGATGGAAGAAGGAGAGAAGACTGCAGGGGGGAGATGTGTAACTGCGGCAGTGCACACAGCTCTGGCCAAGGATGTGGGCGACACTCCAATGGGACTCCTGCTAGGCGCGAGTCCGGGTTTGAAGCCTGATACAGCCTCTGGTCCCAGTAGCCCACCCTCCCCATAGAGCTCCTGCACAGGCCACCAAGCTTGAGAAAGATGGCACACCAACCCGATTGGGCAGAGGTTCCCACAGTCAGGCACAGCAGCCGACGTTGGCCTGGGCCCGATGCTGTACCTGGGCCCAGAGTTGTCTCTACTTTTATTTTTCCCCCTCTCCCCCACTCATCCAAGTGAAACACGGGTAGGCAGCAGGGAGTCGCCAGAGAGGGGGGCCAGCAGAGGCGAACAAGCAGGTGCTTCGGGACCTGAGGCGCGGGTCAGGCAAGCTCAAGGCATTCTGGCAGGGCTCTGTGAAGGTGTGGGCCTAGGCCCATACGGCCTCCAGATCCAGCAGGTCCACCCGTTCCCACGGGGCTCCCCCAGGTCACCAAGCGCAGGAGAGACAACTCACCGTCTGGTGTTGACGTGGTCTGGAATTGTACATCAGGGGGACTACGCACCTCTCTCAGGTGGCAAGTGGTTTGTGGGTCCGATTCGAGAGGTGCTGCTACCCCCACGGCTCTCTGGCTCTGCCATGATGCAGGCCTCGCCGCAGGGTGTCATAGGTGAAAAACCATGCAGGTCCGGAAGTCTCCACCTGTAGACGATGCGGGCCGCACAGGAATCTTGGCCCCTGAGTCTTGTTGCAGGACGTGATTCCGGGGGCTTCTCACCACAGGGCGGCAACTCAGCGAGGCCGCCGGAGCCCTGTATTCACATCTCCCAAGCGGGAGGCCGCCGATCACTCTTTGCCGCCCACCGGTGCAGCCATTTCGTGTATGGGCATCTCCAGGGAATGTGCATCACCCTCTGCATCTTAGAGCTCAACCGGGGCACAGGATGGCAGCTTGAGCACATGGATGTAGTCGGATTGAGGGGCCAGAGCACGGAGCCCTCTCAAGGTGCGTCTGCCATGTTAGCCAGCTAGCCATGCCCCCCCCGTGATCCGACTCAGTTTAAGAAAAGGTCTACATTAAAATTCGAAAATGCCTTTTGAAAGATGATGCAACATATTGCATTTACAGTGATCTCAACTCTCATTAAGTTTCAGGATCTGAATAAGTGACATCAACTGCAATAAAATGTTAACAAGTGTTTCATCTTATGCTCTTGATAACTCGTTTACTGTAACTCAATCTTAGCATTTTGTCTACTTTCAGGATGTTCTCGGTTGCAGTTCTTGTGAGCATAGAGTGCTACTTTGCATTGTTATGACTAATGCAGTGTTCAACACGTTTTAATTAAATGCTAAAGTCTGAGTTCCTTTTTTTCCTTTATCATGCTAAATGTCCTAACAGATTTGGCTTAAAAATGAAAGTTTGCTGTGTTAGAATAAAGAGCCTTTCAAAGGGGAATCTGTCCATCAGGCCCTTGTGGTTTTGTCAGAATATTTACCCCTTAATGGCAATCAAGAGGGTTATTGATCTCTCTGCTCTGCAGCAAATTGTCTGATAGATGTTATTCTGACAATACACCCTTCAGATTTTCCGCAGTTCTTATATGTTGCTGCAGCTGGATAGACCTTCACTTTAACTACCCCTGTCTACTGGTGCACACTGCCACTTTAGTATCCACCCTTGAGTGGGAGAAAACTGTTATTTAATAACGAATATCTCACAACTAATACGTCGTTCAACAATTGACAAGCGCTTGTACATGTACATAACAAAGTATATAATGTACGATTTTCTAAATCCATCAATGCATTGAGTTGTATCTCGGACTTTCTTTAGACAAATGCTTCCTTCAGTGTGGTGCCTATCATATTGCGTGAGATTGGGTAAAAGGCAAAGGTTTTCACTGTTTTTGTTGTACTGCATTTTTCCAGAAGTGCTGCAAATTTAGAAATTTCCATTGCAGTTTACTCCTACACAGATTATGCACTATCGTCCTTCACAGACCACTTCTTTGTGGGACTGGCATGCGAGTTATAATAAATAATGTAAATCCCCAAAAAATCACTATTAAGGACCTCATTGTAAATGGTGTGTTACTTCCGATGGGGCCATTAACAATAGTTAACAGTTTCATTCAGAATTATGAGGTCGATGGGAAAACTGTAGACCTGTTTAGTTTCACCCAGTGAAACTCTGGATTAATGAGACCTACTGGGTAAATCAGGAATGAAATTACTGATACACCCATTTATTCCTCATTCCTAAAAAGACAGAAAGGCTCGTGTTTTCATGCCGTGATAACTCCACTCCGCAGAGTCAGTAGCGGCCCATGGTGGGAGTGCTGCCGGGCGGTGACGCGGGGTGGGGGAGGGGCAGGGTGGGGGGTAGTAAACTCCGGAATACGGCCGCACAGAGGTAAGTAAACAAACAAATAAATAAAAGGAATTTCGTTGCGCGCGCTGCATCGCCAAATGCGATGCAGCGCGCGCAACGAAATTCGTTTTATTTGTTGAATGAATGAGTGAATGGATGTGTTAGTGGTATATGTGTAAGTAACTACATATGTGAAAGGCAGTATTTGTGAGTGTTGGAGTATATAAGTGAGTATATGTAACAGTGAGTGATTGTGACAGTGGCTGCATGGATAAGTGTGTTCTTATGTCAGTAATTGTTGAAGACAGTATATGTCTGTATGAATAAGTGATGTGGTGTGGGTATAACTGTATAGGTGAGTAAATGGCAGTGTAATTAATTTGTTGGGTGACTGACTAGGTTTTTGAGTAACTCTTTGGGTGAGTGGCAGTGTGTGAATGTCTATATGGGTGTATGAGTGGATATATCAGTGGCTGTATTGATGAGTGACTGCGTGTATGAGTGACTGTATGAAAGGTTTTATTAGGGTGTGAGGATGTGCATCAGATGATCAAGTGGATGATGTCATTAGTGATGTCATCAGTGATGTCATCAGTGATGTCACTGAGCATGTCATGAGTGAAGTAATATGTGACGTCATCAACAGTGCATTGCGGGGGCGCGAGTTATAGTTAGCTCTACTAACTATAACAGCCGAATTTCTCTGGTTTTATACGAGTGAAATGTCCAACTAACTATAACGTCCCTGCAACCTATGGTTTTTTTGTGAATTTCTAAGGTTTTTTAAATGCTAATTTCTAACTATAACGTCCCTGCAACCTATGGTTTTTTCAGTGAATTTCTAAGGTTTTTTAAATGCTAATTTCTAACTATAACGTCCCTGCAACCTATGGTTTTTTCAGTGAATTTCTAAGGTTTTTTAAATGCTAATTTCTAACTATAACATAGCAGTCGCATTTGCAGAGTGATGTAGAAAGGTGAGCGTGGCCTCCGAACACCTCTTAGCAATCCCACTGTGTGGGATTTACTGGAGATAACAGGAGGGGTAGTTAGCCCCCAACGTAAACCTTGGGGGACAACTATCCCTCCTATTACCTCCAGTAAGTCCCATACAGTAGGATTTCTAACTTCTCATACCAGGCCACGCCCCTTTTCTCCACCACTCTGCTGATGTGCCTCCTGGCGCGTTCTGGGTTGGGGGATTGACTCCAGTAAGTTCACTTGTGACTTGAGGTCCTCAGGACACAAGAGGACCTCATCACCCCACCAGCAGTGCGCCAAGAGGCGCATTTGCAGAGTGGTGTAAAAAGGGGCGTGGCCTCGGACCACCTCTCTGCAATCCAGCTCTCTGGTGCTTACTGGGGATACCTGGTGGGCTAGTTGGCCCCAGGGACCCTCAGTATTCAAGGGGACTTAATTCCCCAACTTACAACACACCAGGGGGCGCATTTGCAGAGTGTTGCAGGGAGGGGGCAAGGCCTCCGGCGAGATGCCGTTTAAAAAAAATGTAATATTGTTTTAGAAGGGGGGCTGTGTGGCCCCCCTTCTTGTACTATTTTTGGGGCCCTGGGGACCCCATCCCCCAGGGCCTGACCCCTTTTTTATATAAAATGTAAAAAACGGGAAGGGGGCTGCGCGGCCCCCCTCCCGAAGCCAATTTCAGCCCCGGAGACCCTATCCCCTGGGGCATGGCATCCTTTTTTAAAATGTAACTATTGGGAAGTGGGGCCACGTGGCCCCCCTTCCCTAGGCCACAATTGGCCCCCAGAACCCCATCCCCCGGGCCGGCCTGCCATTTTCTTTTTATTTAAATGGGAGGGGGGCCAAGTGGTCCCCCTCCCGGACACTTCTGGCCCCGGGGACCCCGTCCCCCGGGGCCTGGCCTCACCGTTGGGGACCGTGGGGGGAGCCTCAATGCCCCCACGGTCCCTGCCAGCTCCCCGCCTCCTGCGGGAGCCGGCATTGCTTTTGCGCAAGGGGAGCTGCTGACATGCAGCTCCTCTTGTGCAAAAGCAATCTGCTTTGGTTTTTGGAAGCGAGAGCAGGTTTCCTGCTCTCACGTGCAATAACCAAAGCTGGGTTTGCTATGGCAGGGCGGGAGCTGTGCTCCCGCCCTGCCATAGCAAACACCAATGTCCCGGGGGTGGGCACGCCGGGACATTGCAGGAGCCGGCCCTGGGGGGTGGTGGTCCCCAGGGTCATCAAGGGATCCAGGAGGGGGGCCGCACGGCCCCATCCCTTACTGTTTAAAGCCCCGGGGAGGTGTTGGTCCCCGGGAATCAGGGGTCCGCAATGGTCCCCCGCATTTAATTAAAGAGTGCCCCGGGGAGGTGGTGATCCCCGGGGCAGTGTGGGATGGGTTAGGAGCCCCCACCACACTTCATTTTTTTTATTTTAAGCCATGGGGAGGTGGAAGTCCCCGGGGCTTGGGGGGGCCCGCGAGGCCCCCGCACATTAATAATGATTGCCCCGGGGAGGTGGCAGTCCCTGGGGCAGCGTAGGGGGACAGGAGCCCCCCATGCATTTTAAATATAAGCCCCAGGGAGGTGGTGGTCCCCGGGGCGGTGGGGGGGCCCCGTGCCCCCTGTGCATAAACAATTAAGCCCCGGGGAGGTGGCGGTCCCCCGCTACATAAATAAGCATCAGCCAATCAGATCTCACAATTCTCAAATATCGATACCTGTAAAACTTTAAATATCTCAAACTACTGAACAAAATTACACCATTTAAAAAAAAGTGTGCTTTCTGGACCAAGAGCTATCTCTCTGCCAAATGTGGTGTAATTCTGTTCAGCAGTTCAGGCTGTAGCCGTGTCTAAAGTTTCCCATGGAAATTAACATAGAGAAAACATGTTTTGGGATCCCCCTTTTTTCTCGGCCCCCCTTGACGAATCACCCCGAAACTTTCAAGATAGGAGCTGACCTGAGTGAACAATTCGTTTTGAGAATTTCATGAAGATTCGTCAAATGGCGCCAAAGTTATTGGCAAATCAAAAAACTCTTTTACTATGGAAACTAGGTTCTAACTATAACTACCTACTGGCGACCGCTAGTAGGTAATATATATATATATATATATATATATATATATATATATATATATATATATATATATATAACATTCTTAAACATTTTAGAAACACTCAGTCACTGGATGATGTCATCAGTGATGTCAAGCATAAGGAGATGATGGATGGAGTGCTGAAACCTTTCAGACACTCACCCCCAGTTACAGATCTGGGTTGAATCCATCATCATTCTTTAGCTCACTTTGCCACCCCAGTTCAGACCCAGCTATATGCAAATCAGTTGTGACCCTGTGCCTCATAGGAACAGTCCAGCCTGAACTACCAAGACAGGTTTTCCCTGGACCGGAAACAAGCATCCGGGGACCGGTTTCAGGGTAACACCCCTCATCAGGCAGGCTAGCTTGAATCCAGTGGCAAAGTGAGCAAGAGACCCATGTCTGGGCATACCCTGCCAACTTAGGGCAAACAAAGCAAACACAAGGAGATGATGGACGGAGTGCTGAAACTTTTCACACACTCACCCCCAGTCACAGATCTGGGTTGAATCCATCATTGTTCTTTAGCTCATTTTGCTACCCTAGTTGAGACCCAGCTATATGCAGTTCTGTCTTGACCCTGTGCCTCATGGAAACAGTCCTGCCTGAAGTGCCGAGCCAGGCCTGCCCGGACCAGAAACAAGCATCGTGAGACCTGTTTCGGGGTAACACCCCTCATCAGCCAGGCTAGCTTAAATTCAATGGCAAAGGGAGCAAGGGACCCACGTCTGGGCATACCCTGCCAAATGGTATGATAAATGAAGTGCTGAAACTTTTCACTCACCCCCAGTCACAGATCTGGGTTGTATACATCATCGTACTTTAGCTCACTTTGCCCCCCCACTTCAGAACCAGCTGTATGCAAATCAGCCCTGACCCTGTGCCTCATGGGAACAGTCCAGCCCGAACTGCCAAGCCAGGTCTTCCCTGGACAAAAATCAAGCATCCTGGGACTGGTTTCGGGTTAAAAATCCATCATCAGCCAGGCTATCTTGAACCAGTGGCAAAGTGAGCAAGGGACCCATGTCTGGGCATACCCTGCCAACTTAGGGCGAACAAAGCAAGCACAAGGCGGTGATGGACGGTTTACCAACATCTGGGTTGAATCCATCATTGTTCTTTAGCTCACTTCGCCACCCTAGTTGAGACCCAGCTATATGCAAATCAGTCTTGACCCTGTGCCTCATGGGAACAGTCCAGCCCAAACTGCCATGCCAGCTCTTCCCTGGACCAGAAACAAGCATCCTGGGACTGGTTTCGGGTTAACAACCCTCATCAGCCAGGCTAGCTTGAATCCAATGGCAAAGTGAGGAAGGGACCCTCGTCTGGGCATACCCTGGCAACTTAGGGTGAAAAAAGCAAACACAAGCAGATGATGGACAGAGTGCTGAAACTTTTCAGACACTCACCCCCAGTCACAGATCTGAGTTGAATCCACCATCGTTCTTTAGCTCACTTCGCCACCCCAGTTCAGACCCAGCTGTATGCAAATCAGTCTTAACCCTGTGCCTCATGGCAACAGTCCTGCCCAAACTGCCAAGCCAGGTCTTCCCCAGACCGGAAACAAGCATTGTGGGACCGGTTTCGGGGTAACACCCCTCATCAGCCAGGCTAGCTTGAATCCAGTGGCAAAGTGAGGAAGGGACCCACGTCTGGGCATACCCTGCCAAATTAGGGCAAATAAAGAAAACACAAGGAGATGATGGGCGGAGTGCTGAAACATTTCACTCTCCCCCAGTCACAGATCTGGATTATATCCATCATTGTTCTGTAGGTCACTTCGCCACCCCAGTTCAGACCCAACTATATGCATATCAGTCTTGACCCTGTGCCTCATTGGAACAGTCCAGCCCGAACAGCCAAGCCAAGTTTTCCCTGGACCAGAAATAGGCTTCCTTAGATTGGTTTCGGGGTGATACCCCTCATCAACCAGGCTAGCTTGAATCCAGTGGCAAAGTGAGCAAGGGACCCATGTCTGGCCACACCCTGCCAACTTAGGGTAAACAAAGTAAACACAAGGAGATGATGGACAGAGTGCTGAATCTTTTCAGACACTCACCCCCAGTCACAGGCCTGGTTTGAATCCATCATCGTTCTTCAGCTCACTTTGCCACCCCAGTTCAGAACAAGCTATCTGCAAATCAGTCTTGACCCTGTGTCTCATGGGAACAGTCCAGCTTGAAATGCCAAGCCAGGTCTTCCCTGGACCAGAAACAAGCATCCTGGGACCAGTTTAGGGGTAACATCCGTCATCAGTCAGGCAACCTTGAATACAGAGGCAAAGTGAGCAAGAGACCCATGTCTGGGCATACCCTGCCAATTTAGGGCGAACAAAGCAAAAACAAGGAGATGATGGACGGAGTGCTGAAACTTTTCAGACACTCACCCCCAGTAACAGATCTGGGATGAATCCATCATCGTTCTTTAGGTCACTTCGCCACCCTAGTTGAGACCCAGCTATATGCAAATCAGTCTTGACCCTGTGCCTCATAGGAACAGTCCAGCCCAAACTGCCAAGCCAGGTCTTCCCTGGACCGGAAACAAGCATCCTGGGACCGGTTTTGGGGACTTCCTTCGGGGGATTGCTGAGAGCTGGTCGCAGGCCTCACTCCATTTTTACACCACTCTGCAAACTCGCCTTTTGGTACACTGCTGGTGGGGTGATGAAGTCCATTTTAGTCCTGAGGTCTTCAGGACACAACCGGACCTCATCGCCCCATCAGCAGTGTTCCAAGAGGCGTGTTTGCAGAGTGGTGTAAAAAGGGGCAGGGCCTCCTACCACCTCTCAGCAATCCCACTGTATGGACCTTACTGGAGGTAACAAGTGGGCTAGTTGGCTCCGAAGGACCCTCAGGAGCGAATGGGACCTCATCCTCCAACAAAAAGTGCACCAGGAGGCATGTTTACAGAGTAGTGGACAAAGGGGACGGGGCCTCCAGCTCGTCGCCCACTTCCTTTTTTTTTATTTTAGGAAGGGGAGCTGTGTGGCCCCCTTCCTTTCACCATTTTGGTCCCCGAGGACCCCATCCCCAAGGTCAGACCCATTTTTTATGTTTTTAAATAAAAAATAAAAAGGGAAGGGGGCGGGCGTGTGCAGCCCCCCACCCGATGCTGATTTTGTCCCCGGGGACCCCATCCCCTGGGGCTAGGCCTTTCTTAATGATTTATTTTAAGGGTATAGAGCCCATGTGGCCCCCCTTCCCTGGGCCAGTTTTGCTTCAGGGACCCCATCCCCTGGGGCCTGCCTTGCCTTTTTTAAAAAGAAATTTGGAGAGGGGGCTGAGCGGCCCTCCTCCTGAGGCCAATTTTGGCCCCCCAGGACCCCATCCCCTGGAGTCAGGCCTTATTTTTGTTTTTGAAATAATTAAAATGGGTCGTGGGGCCTCGCTGCCCCCCTCCGGAGGCCATTTTAGGCCACGGGGACCCCATCCCCCGGGGCATAGCCACAATGTTGGGGACTGTGGGGGAGCCCCAGGACCCCGGGTCCCTGCCGGCTCCCTGCCTCCTGCTAAAATGCAGCTCCCTTTGCCCAAAAGCAATTCTGCTTCGCTTAATGGAAGCGAGAGCATCTTTTCTGCTCTTGCTTCCATGAAGCGAAGCAGTGTTTTCTATGGCATGGTGGGAGCAGTGCTCCTGCCATGCCATACCTAACTGCAATGTCCCGGGGGTGGGCGGTCCCCAGGGCCCCCGTGGCCCCCCTCCCATCTTGTGTGTAGCCCCGGGGAGGTGGTGGTCCCCGGGGCTGTGTGGGGGGGCTCCAGTCCCCCACCCTTCATTTTTTTAAAAAGCCCCAGGGAGGTGGCGGTCCCCGGGGCTGAGGGGGACCATGTGGCCCCTCTGCCCTTAATGATTAAATCCCTGGGAAGGTGGAGGTCCCCGGGACTGCGGGGAGCAGTGTGTCCCCCCACATTTAATGACTATCACCCCAGTGAGGTGGCAGTCACTTGGGCTGCAGGGGCCCCCACAAGCCCCTGCATCGTAATTTGGTATTGCTCCTGGGACCTGGCATATCCTGGGGCTTAAAAGAAAAGAAGCGCAGGAGACCACGCTTCATTTCTTGAAAAACATTTCGGCAGGATTCGCGCACCCAGTGCAAATCCTGTCACTGGGACTGGGGGGAGCCCTGTGGGACCCCAGAACAAGCCTAGGGGGTCAGGGTATTTCTACCCTGCCCCCTTTTCTTTTTTTTTTATCCTTTTTATACCTTTTTTCTTGTGACTAGGTTCAACCGAGTCACAAGATGGCTGCCAACACTTCCTGGTTGGAACTGTTGGCAGCCAATCAGATCTCAGGCACGAAATTGGGAGGGTTTGTGGATCCTCCGCGGGGATTTTTCTATATCTGAGGAATGTTTACATTTCTCAGGAACCACTGAATGGATTTACACTATTTAACAAAATGGGTGCTTTCTGAACCACGAGCTACCTTTTTGCCAAATTTGGTGTAATTCCGTTCAGCAGTTCGGGTTGTAGCAGTGTAATATGGAGAAAATGCGTTTTGGGAACACCCTTTTTCTCGGCCCCGCTTGACGAATCACCCCGAAACCTTCACCACAGGAGCTGACCTGACCCCCCCATTAGTTTTGAAAATTTCGTGAAGAATCATCAAATGGCACCAAAGATATTGGCAGAAGAAAAAATGCTTTTTGAATAGAAACAAGGTACTAACTATTACTACCTACTGGTGACCACCAGTAGGTAACATATATATATATATATATATTCACTGAAAAAACCATAGGTTTTAGGGACAGTTATAGTTAGTTGGACATTGCACTCGTACAAAACCCGTGAAATTCCCCCATTATAGTGAGTTCAGCTAACTATAACTCGCGCCCCCGCAATGCACTGCTGATGACGTCACATATTACATCACTCATGACATGGTCAGTGACATCACTGATGACATCACTGATGACATTTTTTTTTGCCCTGAGCAGGCCTAGGGGGTCAGGGTGTTTCTACCCTGCCCCCTTTTCTTGTTTTTTGCGTCTGTTTTCTCTTTTCTTGTGCCTCGGTTCTACCGAGGCACAAGATGGCTGCCAACACGTCCTGGTTTGGAGTGTTGACAGCCAATTAGCATACAGCTCGTGATCGGGAGGGTGCGCGGATCCTCCGCGGCCATAGATATATATGTGTTTTTACTTTTGATTTTCTCAGCAACTACTGAACGGATTTACACCATTTAACAAAAGGGTTCTTTCTGAACCAAGAACTACCCCTTTGCCAAATTTGGTGTAATTCCGTTCAGTAGTTCGAGGCTGTAGCCGTGGCTAAAGTTTCCTATGGGAAAATGAATGGGGAAAACACGTTTTGGGACCCTCTTTTTCTGGCCCCGCTTGACGAATCACCCCGAGACTTTCAGGATAGGAGCGGACCGGAGCGGGCCACAAAGTTTGAAAATTTCGTGAAGATTCGTCAACCGACGCAAGAGTTATTTTAAATAGAATGTTGCGGATTTCCTATGGAAAATAGGTCCTAACTATAACTATCTACTGGCGACCGCCAGTAGATAATATATATATATAAATATATATCCACAACGAAATCCCAGAGCGCGACCATCCAGAACGGCGCAACACCAGGATATAGACTCCGTAAGCAAGGATGCAGGTAAGTGTAGTTTATTCAAACATCATAAGTCCAAATATAAATATATATATATATATATATATATATATATATATATATATATATATATTACACCAGTAGGTAGTTATAGTTAGGACCTAGTTTCCATAGGAAAAGCGTTTTTTGATTTGCCAATATCTTTGGCGCCGTTTGACGAATCTTCGTGAAAGTTTCAAAACTAATGGGGCACTCCGGTCAGCTCCTGCCTTGAAAGTTTTGGGGTGATTCGTCAAGCGGGGGCCGAGAAAAAAGGGGGTCCCAAAGCGTTTTCCCCATGTTAATTTCCATAGGAATTTTAGAATAGGATACAGCCCGAACTGCTGAACGGAATTACACCAAATTTGGCAAAAAAGGTAGGTCTTGGTCTAAAAAGCGTGCTTTTTTTAAATGGTGTATCTCCGTTCGGTAGTTGCTGAGAAATTCAAAAAATAAAAATATTGATATCTGAGCACCGAGGAGGGTTCGCGAACCCTCCCGGGCACGAGCTTCTTTCTGATTGGCTGTCAACACTCTAAAGCAGAATGTGTTGGCAGCCATCTTATGACTCAGTAAGTCACAAGAAAAAGGTAAAACAAAGGTAAAAAACAAGAAAAGGGGTCAGGGTAGAAACAATCTGAACCCCTAGGCCTGCTCAGGGGGTCCCACAAGGACCCCCAGGCCCCAAAAAAGTGTTTTTTTTTTTTAAAAACGGCCGAATTTGCGCTGGATGCGCTCCCTTGTACTTAAGGCTCCGGGTAGGCCAGGTCCCAGGGGCAATCACTAATTAATTTGCGGGGGCCCGCAGGGGCCCCCGCAGCCCCAGGGACTGCCACATCCCCGGGGCTTAGTTAATTGTATGCGGGGGGCACGCAGCCCCCCGCAGCCCCGGGGACCACCACCTCCCCGGGGCTTTATTATTTTAAAGGCAGGGGGCCTCGTGGGCCCCCCCAAGCCACGGGGACCACCATCTCCCCGGGGCTTCCTTCATTAATGAGGGGGGGCTTGTGGGCCCCCTCAAGTCCTGGGGACCACCACCTCCCCAGAGCTATGTTAAATGTTGGGAGGGGGGCCATGCAGCCCCCCTCCTGGAGCCCTCGATGGCCTTGGTGACCGCCACCCCTCAGGGCCGGCTCCTGCAATGCCCCGGGTTGCCCACCCCCGGGACATTGCTGCTTGCAATGACAGGGCGGGAGCCGTGCGGTTCCCGCCCTGTCATTGCAAACACTGCTTTGCTTCGTGGAAGCGAGAGCAGGAAACCCGCTCTCGCTTCCAAGAAGCAAAGCAGTATTGCTTTTGGGCAAGGGGAGCTGCATGTTAACAGCTCCCCTTGTCCAAAAGCAATGCTGGCTCCCGCAGGAGGCGGGGAGCCGGCAGGGACCATGGGGGCATTGGGGCTCCCCCACGGTCCCCATCATAGAGGCCAGGCCCTGAGGATAGGGTCCCCGGAGCCAGGAGTGTCCCGTGAGGGGGGCCACGTGGCCCCCCTGTTTTAAACAAAATTCAGGCTGGCCATGCCCCGGGGATGGGGTCCCCGGGGACATTCTTGGCCTGAGGAGGGGGGCCACGCGATCCCCCTCCTTATTTTTCTTTTTTTTTTTAAATGGTGGCAGGCCCTGGGGGATGGGGTCCCCGGGGCGAATACTAAATAATGGCAGTGGATCAGTATTTTTTTTTTTTTGAGTTTGGAGTTGCGACTCCAACGCGGCTCTCAGCGCGGCCCCACCGTGTAACGTCACGTTGGATTCCCGAATCCACCTTAAATGAATAAATAAATAATTAAGTAGTATATAATGTAGAACGTAGTGTTGTATTGTGAAGTTGTTTTAAAGAAGTACTGTGATTGAAGTTAATGACAAGATTACAATTGATAGAGTTGTTAAAAATATATAAAATTAAAAATTAATTGTTAAACTTGAACAGTGTGTTGTGTTGTAGTACATTGAATTTGTGCTTTTGTTTTGTGAATTCGCGATGGGTTCGCGAATCCGAAAACAAATTGAAAAAAAATTTGTATGTGTAAAATCTTTTTATAATCGGTATTATGTTATAGGGTGGCTCTAAAAAGAACCCTTGTTTTCATTGTGAGTTTGTTGTAGCTACATGTAAGTGCCGATGCAGAGCTTATGGTTGTTGAGAAAGACTCTGTTTCCTTGATCTGTGAAGTGTACTCCATCACTTCTGTAGATGTCATCCATATCAAAACGGAGATTGTTGTTATATATGGAGCCCATCGTATGGTCTCTGAGGTAAGCAGAAACAGCTGTATTGACATTCTTTCTCGCTTTCTCAATCTGTGGACAGAATTGATTTGACCACTTCCATTTCTGTCTTTGGCATATGTTAGAGTATGCAAAGACAGTTTCAGGTAAAAGCAACATCAATTGTTCAAAGGTGTCCTTCATTAGCATTTCCAGACCTACCTCAGTCAATGTGCCTAGGTCATTGCCACCACAGTGCACAATCATGAGGTCAGGGGGTTGGAGATGCAAAAAGGTTTTAACCAAAGGCATCAATTGGTGCCACTTTAATCCTCTCTGTACAATGCATTTAATATCCACATTTTGCAAACCTAGGTCTTTGTCAATAGCTCTGCGTTCAGCATACCTTTTGCACCATAAAACATAGCTGTGTCCAACAATCCACACTGTAAGCATCTTGAAGGTATGTCTGGAAGTATTCAAAAGATGTTTGTAGCTGAGGTAGTCAGTTGGTAGAATGAGAGGTATGTACAATGGTGGACAAGATGCTGTTTTTTAAAACGTAGAGAATTGATTGGCTGTTTAAGAACATTGTACATAAAAAATAGTGTGCATTTTACTTTCTTCAAAAAGCATGTGTCTTATTGGTTATTCAAAATTTTTTCAAAGGTACAGTAGATAGGATAAGCTCATATTTTGGAATTGTCAACCACACCCGCTGTTTGCATTTGCAACATTGTGTGGTGAACTTGAAAATATGGTGAACTTGTGACCTGTCAGTTCAGTGGAATGTTCCATGAACTGTTACTATGGAAACTGGCACTAAGCAGAATGCGGGAAGGGTTGAAACTTAACTGTGGACTTAAAATGTGAAATTGTAATTTATATATAAGTGAAATCTTATTAAAGTAAGATTTCCCAAGTCAGTAGTATCTTTAGAAGTGGTGTGTTCTTAAAAAATAGTGGTGTTTTTATTTGTAATATGTTTTTGAACTCCTGTATGGATTCACGGCTCCATCGCATTGGTGCACGGTGGTGTCGCGACTCCAAAAAATTCCAGAATCAGTTTGGGCACTTTTAGAAGTCAGTTGGTAAGGGTTCATATGTCTAACCAATAGAAATGTGTTTTATAATTTGAAATAATATAGGAAGGTATGTGATTTGTTACTTACATGTATTTGTGTGGAGAAAGAGAGGGAAACTTTGCCATTACTGGTTTTACCTTGCTGAGAGTGGTGCATTACATTGATTGTGTGCATAAGAAAATCATTTATGAGTTTGTGATATTTTAAATTCAACAAATCTATTTGGAAGGTGAGTTATACATTTGTGAGGTTTATTTTGAAACTTTAAAAAGAATTCAAAAACTGTGATGTTTGAAATATATTATTAAATGTACAGATGTGTATTGTTTCTTTGTTTTATTGTAGTTAAATGTTGTTTGAAATAGATTATGTATAGTAATATGTGTATATTGGAAGATGGATTAGTGATTATGGTAGTTTGTTTTAGTGTGTGGATATGTACATTTGTAGTATACCGCATAATTTTAGCTGTTGCTTTAAATGTGTAGGTGGAGTCTGTCAAGTTTGAAGGTGTGCATTGACTTCTGTCTCAATTATGTTTCTACTTGTATATGTATTTTCATATGTCTTATACATTTGAAGGTGCATGATGTATAACATAGAGATGTTGTTGCTTTTTATGTGGTAGGCTCAAGACTGTGAGTACTAGTAGAATGGTGAAGATGCAGCACAAAAGTGTGGTTTAAAAGATGCTGACATAAGGTGTTATTGATTAGGCTTCTTTTTTTAAACTTTCTAGAGAGGTACAGTTGAAATATGCCGCATAATTTTTGATGTTTGCTTGAAATTGAAAGTTTGTTCTGTGAATTTTTAAGGTTTGGATAGTGTTATGGTACAGACATATTCATGTATGCTTTTATTAATATGGTGAGACTTTTTCTAAAGATATGTGACAGGTTCCTACTTTGTATTTGGGTAGGTGTAATATTATAAGTAGTTGTAAAATGGTTAAGCAGCAGCCTGAAAGTGAGGGTTGAGATGTTGGTAGAGATGTTATTTACCAGAGTAATTTGTATGATGTGAGGAAAGTTATATTCATATATACTGCATAATTTTCAGTGACTGTTTGAAAATTGAAGTGTACTCTGTGAAGTTTTGAGCTGTGCATGGTGTTGTGACTGAGATATGTGTCTACTTGCTCATATATTATGGTATGTGTTATGTGTTTGAAGATGATAGATGTATAAAACACACATATACACTTATCTGTTTTTTACTTTTATATATGATGCTGGTAGGAAAAGGTATAGATATATGCATACATGGATTTAGAAATACGGGGAGGCTTTTATGAAAGAAAAGTGAAGTGTTGCTTTGCTGTTATCTATGCTCTATACCTGTTTTTTGCTAGAATAGAGAAGCAGTAGTATTGGAAAAATTATGTTTATGATATGTTGGGAGAGGAATTATTTTTTATGGTACTTTATAAGAGTCTACTTATGTAATCACTCAGCCAGTAGTCATGCTGTTATGAAATCACCCAGGCGTTACGTATGTACTCCTTTAATTCTCCAGACGCTAACCCTGTACTCATGCAATCCCCAATGCATTAGGTATACAGTGCTTCAATCACCCAGGCACTATCTTTCCACTCTTTCAATCAAACAGGCACTACTTTTGTACTTATGTAATCACTCAGCCAGTACTCATGCACTTATAAAATCACCCAGGCACTACCTTTGCACTCCTGTAATCACTCAGGTAGTACCTTAGTTGTTCTGTAATCACCCAGGCAGTACTCATGGACTTATAAGATCACCCACCCACTTCCTATGTATCCCAGTAATCCCCCAGATATTACCCCTGCAGTAATGTAATCACCCAGGCACTAGTTCTGTACTACCCCTGCAGTCATGCAATCATGCAGGCTGTACCTATGCTGATAAGAAATCACCCAGGCACTACCTTTGCACTTCTTTATTCACTCAGGCACTACCTCAGTAGTCCTTCAATCACCGAAGAAGTAACTATGCACTTTTAAAAGCACCCAGTCACTTCCTATGTAGTCATGTAAATCCCCAGATATTACTCCTGTAGTCATGCAATCACCCAGGCGTTACCTATGTACTTCTTTAATCCCCCAGACGTTACCCCTGTAGGGGTGGGCGGAATTTGCGTAGTCGCGCTACGCAAAGCTCCGCGAAACGGTAAAAAATCTCCGCGAGCACGCAAAAGTTCCGCGAACATGCGGAATTGCTTGTTACGCCCGTTCCCGATTCTTTTTTCCTGTTCGCGAACGCTGTTTGCGTGCTCGGGGCGAAATATCTCGCGAACACGCATTTTGAAAGCGCGAACAAGCAAAAAATTCCCGGAATTTTTGGTAATTCCGCGTTCTCCGCGGAATACGAAATTACCCAAATTACCCAAATTCCGCGAGCGGAATGGAATTTACCGCCCAGGCCTACCCTGTACTCATGCAATCACCAATGCATTAGGTATACAGTGCATCATTCAGCCAGCCACTATCTTTGCACTCGTTCAATCACGCAGCCACTACTCTTGTACTTATGTAATCATTCAGCCAGTACTCATGCACTTATAAAATCACCCAGGCACTACCTTTGCACTCCTGTAATAACTCAGGTAGTACCTTAGTACTTCGGTAATCACCCAGGCACTACTCATGGACTTATAAAATCACCCATTCACTTTTTATGTATTCCAGTAATTCCCCAGATATTACCCCTGCAGTCTTGTAATCACCCAGGCACTAGTTATGTACTGCCCCTGTAGTCATGCAATCATGCAGGCTGTACTTATGCTGTGAAGAAATCACCCAGGCACTACCTTTGCGCTCCTTTATTCACTCAGGCACTACCTCACTAGTCCTGCAATCACTCAAGAAGTGCCCATGCACTAATAAAATCACCCAGTCACTTCCTATGTAGTCATGTAAATCCACAGATATTACCCCTGTAGTCATGCAATCACCCAGATGCATTACATGTCTCAGTTTCTAGGTTTCACTTTATTCCAGAAATATTGTATACATATTTCTTTTAGATAGGATGATGATTTGAAAACGTAGGGACATATGTATGCATGCTTCTGACAATATGGAGAGACTTGTAGTTGTGTCATGTAATAGTCTGCTGCTTTATATTTCGCTAGGCCGAACACTCATGCACTTATAAAAACGGCCAAGTACTACCCATGCAGTCTTCCAATGATGCAGGCACTACATATGCACTGCTGTAATCACTCAGGCATTACTGCTACACTCATGCAATCACCCAGGCACTACCTATGCACTCATGCAATCACCAAGGTATTACCCATGCACTCTTTCAATCATGTAGCCACTACTCATGCACTTATATAATCACCCAGCCACTACCGTTGCACTACTTCCATCGTGGAGGCACTACCCTTGTACATATGTAATCACTCAGCCAGTTGTCATGCTGTTAAGAAATCACCAAGGCACTACCTTTGCACTTCTCTATTCACTCAGGCACTACCTTAGTAGTCCTGCAATCACCCAAGAAGTATCCATGCACTTATAAAATCACCCAGTCACTTCCTATGTAGTCATGTAAATCCCCAGATATTACCCCTGTAGTCATGCAATCACCCAGGAGTTACCCATGTACTCCTTTAATATCCCAGATGTTACCCCTGTACTCATGCAATCACCAATGCATTAGGTATACAGTGCTTCATTCAGCCAGCCACTATCTTTCCACTCTTTCAATCACGCAGGCACTACTTTTGTACTTATGTAATCACTCAGCCAGTACTCATGCATTTATAAAATCAACCAGGCACTACCTTTGCACTCCTGTAATCACTCATGTAGTACCTTAGTACTTCTGTAATCACCCAGGCAGTACTTATGGACTTATAAAATCACCCACTCACTTTTTATGTATTCCAGTAATCCCCCAGATATTACCCCTGCAGTCATGCAATCACCCAGACACTAGTTATGTACTACCCCTGTAGTCATGAAATCATGCAGGCTGTACCTATGCTGTTAAGAAATCACCCAGGCACTACCTATGCACTCCTTTATTCACTCAGGCACAATCTCAGTAGTCCTGCAATCACCAAAGAAGTGCCCATACACTTTTAAAATCACCCAGTCACTTCCTATGTAGTCATGTAAATCCCCAGATATTACCCGTGTAGTCATGCAATCACCCAGGCGTTACCTATGTACTCCTTTAACCCCCCCAGGCGTTACCCATGTACTCATGCAATCACCAATGCATTTGGTATACAGTGCTTCATTCGGCCAGCCACTATCTTTCCACTCTTTCAATCACGCAGGCACTACTCTTGTACTTATGTAATCACTCAGCCAGTACTTATGCGCTTATAAAATCACCCAGGCACTACCTTTGCACTCCTGTAATCACTCAGGTAGTACTTTAGTACTTCTATAATCACCCAGGCACTACTCATGGACTTATAAAATCACCCACTCATTTCTTATGTATTCCAGTAATCCCCCAGATATTACCCCTGCAATCATGTAATCACCCAGGCACTAGTTATGTACTACCCCTGTAGTCATGCAATCATGCAGGCTGTACCTATGCTGTTAAGAAATCACCCAGGCTCTAACTTTGCACTCCTTTATTCACTCAGGCACTACCTCAGTAGTCCTGCAATAACCCAAGAAGTGCCCATGCACTTAAGAAATCACCCAGTCACTTCCTATGTAGTCATGTAAATCCCCAGATATTACCCCTGCAGACATGCAATCACCCAGGCACTAGTTATGTACTACCCTTGTAGTCATGCAATCATGTAGGCTGTACCTATGCTGTTAAGAAATCACCCAGGCACTACCTTTGCACTCCTTTATTCACTCAGGCACTACCGAAGTAGTCCTGAAATCACCCAAGAAGTGCCCATGCACTTATAAAATCACCCTGTCACTTCCTATGTAGTCATGTAAATCCCCAGATATTACCCCTGTAGTCATGCAATCATCCAGGCGTTACCTATGTACTCCTTTAATCCCCCAGACGTTACCCCTGTACTCATGCAATCACCAATGCATTAGGTATACAGTGCTTCATTCAGCTAGCCACTATCTTTCCACTCTTTCAATCACGCAGGCACTACTCTTGTACTTATGTAATCACTCAGCCAGTACTCATGCACTTATAAAATCACCCAGGCACTACCTTTGCACTCCTGTAATCACTCAGGTAGTACCATAGTACTTCCGTAATCACCCAGGCACTACTCATGGACTTATAAAATCACCCACTCACTTCTTATGTATTCCAGTAATCCCCCAGATATTACCCCTGCAGTCATGTAATCACCCAGGCACTAGTTATGTACTACCCCTGTAGTCATGCAATCATGCAGGCTGTACTTATGCTGTGAAGAAATCACCCAGGCACTACCTTTGCACTCCCTTATTCACTCAGGCACTACCTCATTGGTCCTGCAATCACTCAAGAAGTGCCCATGCACTTATAAAATCACCCAGCCACTTCCTATGTAGTCATGTTAATCCCCAGATATTACCCCTGTAGTCATGCAATCACCCAGATGCATTGCATGTCTCAGTTTCTAGGTTTCGCTTTATTCCAGAAATATTGTATACATATTTCTTTTAGATATGATGATGATTTGAAAACTTAGAGACATATGTATGCATGCTTCTGTCAATATGGAGAGACTTGTAGTTGTGTCATGTAATAGTCTGCTGCTTTATATTTTGCCTGGCCGAACACTCATGCACTTATAAAAACACCCAAGTACTGCCCATGCAGTCTTCCAATGATGCAGGCACTACATATGCACTGCTGTAATCACTCAGGCATTACTGCTACACTCTTTCAATCATATAGCCACCACTCATGCACTTATATAATCACCCAGCCACTACCGTTGCACTACTTCAATCGCGGAGGCACTACCCTTGTACTTATGTAATCACTCAGCCAGTAGTCATGCTGTTAAGAAATCACCAAGGCTCTACCTTTGCACTTCTTTATTTACTCAGGCACTACCTCAGTAGTCCTGCTATCACCCAAGAAGTATCCATGTACTTACAAAATCACCCAGTCACTTCCTATGTAGTCATGTAAATCCCCAGATATTACCCCTGTAGTCATGCAATCACCCAGGAGTTACCTATGTACTCCTTTAATCCGCCAGACTTTACCCCTGTACTCATGCAATCACCAATGCATTGGGTATACAGTGCTTCATTCAGCCAGCCACTATCTTTCCACTCTTTCAATCACGCAAGCACTACTCTTGTACTTATGTAATCACTCAGCCAATACTCATGCACTTATAAAATCACCCAGGCACTACCTTTGCACTCCTGTAATCACTCAGGTAGTACCTTAGTACTTCTGTAATCACCCAGGCACTACTCATGGACTTATAAAGTCATCCACTCACTTCTTATGTATTCCAGTAATACCCCAGATATTACCCCTGCAGTCATGTAAGCACCCAGACACTAGTTATGTACTATCCCTGCAGTCATGCAATTATGCAGCCTGTACCTATGGAGTCAAGTAATAACCCACAGACTACCCTTGCAGTCGTACAATCACACAGGCCCTACTTTTGCAGTCATCTATTCACATAGGTACTACTCCATGACTCATCTATGCCTTCAGGTGCTATTTTTACACTTATCCATGCACTCAATGTTTATGTGTGCACTCATGCAATTAGCCAATCACTATCCATTTTCTCCTGCAATTACCCAGTGACTACCCTTGCACTCATACAATCACCCAAGCACTACCCATGGAGTTATGCAATCACTCAGGCAGATCTATTACATGTTTCAGTTTCTAGGTTTCACTATATTCCAGAAATATTGTATACATTTTTCTTTTAGATATGATGATGATTTGAAAACATAGAGACAAATGTATGCATGCTTCTGACAATATGGAGAGACTTGTAGTTGTGTCATGTAATAGTCTGCTGCTTTTTATTTTGCTAGGCCGAACACTCATGCACTTATAAAAATGCCCAAGTACTACCCATGCAGTCTTCCAATGATGTAGGGACTACATATGCACTGCTGTAATCACTCAGGCATTACTGCTGCACTCATGCAATCACCAAGGTATTACCCATGCACTCTTTCAATCATGTATCCACTACTCATGCACTTATATAATCACCCAGGCACTACCCCTCCACTCATGCAATTACCCAGGCATTATTCCTGTAGTCATGGAATCACCTAGGCATTATCGCTGCAGTATACAATTAGACAGGCATTACCAAAGCACTTTTTAAATCATCCAGCTAGTACATATACACTTATGTAATGACTCAGGCACTACCATTGCATTCTTCAAATCACCCAGGCACTAGGCCTGTATTCTTTGAATCACCCAACCAGTATCTATGCACTTATAAAATCACCCAGGCACTATTTATGCACTCCTCCAATCACCCAGGCCCTACCACTACACTCATACAACCTCCCACACATTACTCCTGCACTCATGCAATCACTCACACTTTACTTATGCACTCCGCCAATATCCTAGACATTTCCCCTGCACTTATGCAATCACCCAGACATTATCCATGCACTCTTTCAATTACTTAGACAGTACCCATGGACTCTGTACCTCTGTTCCTTCTTTCTGCACTTCTTTTGTGTCTATCTGCACCTTTCGCTTCTTTCTGCACCCCTTTTAGGTCTTTCTGCATCCCTGTTTCCTCTTTCAGCATCCCTGTTGCCTCTATCTGCGCCTCTGTTCATTCTTTCTGCACTTCTTTTGTTTCTTTCTGCACATCTCTTGATTCTTTCTGCACCCCTTGTGCCTCTTTCTGCACCCCTCTTCCCTCTTTTTGCACCTCTTGCCTCTTTCTGCACCTCTGTTGCTTCTTTCTGTACTCCTCTTGCTTCTTTGTACACCTCCGTTGCCTCTTTCTGCACCCCTCATGTGTCTTTCACACCCCTTTTCACTCTTTCTGCACCCCTCTTGCCTCTGTCTGCACCTTTGTTCTTTTTTTCTGCACTTCTTTTGTTTCTTTCTGTCCCTCTCTTGTTTGTTTCTGTATCCCTTTTGCATCTTTCTGCACCCCACTTCCCCCTTTTTGCATCTCTGTTGTTTCTTTATGCACTTCTCTTGCTTCTTTCTGCACCTCTCTTGCTTCTTTTTGCACCCCTCTTCCCTCTATGTCCACCCCTCTTCCCTCTTTCTGCATTTCTGTTACTTCTTTCTGCACTTATCTTGCTTCTTTCTGCACCTCACTTGCCTCTTTCTGCACTTCTGTTGCCTCTTTCTGTAGTTCTCTTGCCACCTTCTGCAGTTCACTTGCCTCTTTCTGTAACTCTCTTCCCTCTTTCTGCACCTCCCTTGCCTCTTTCAGTACCTCTGTTGCTTCTTTCTGCACTTCTTTTTCTTATTTCTGTACCCCTCGTGCCTCTTTCTGCACACTTTTTCTGTTTTCCTGCACGTGTATTGGTTCTTTCTGCACTGCTCTTCCCTCTTTGTGCACATCTCTTTCCTTCTTCTGTATCTGTTGTTTCTTACTGCACTGTTCTTGCTTCTATCTGCACCTTTGTTGCAGTCCATTTCCTTACATGCCTTAAACGTCACTTTTGTCCTGCTGCTTTACCATTCTAGTAATGCTGAGAATGTTGGGCCTAGGCAAATATAAAAAAAGAGCCTATAACATGTCTCAGGTGTAAGTCTCACCACATGTCAGGATCTATCACTCAGACACTGCCATAGTACTCCTCCAATCACCCAGGCAGTACCCACGCAGTTATAAAATCACCCAGGCACTTCCTATGTACTTTTGTAATCCCCCAGACATTACCCCTGCATTTATGCAATCACTAATGCTTTTGCTATACACTGATTGAATCACCCAGGCATTATCCTTGCACTCCTCCAATCACCCTGTCAGAATCTATACACTCCTCCAATCACTTAGGTAGTACCCATGCACTTATAAAATTACCCAGGCAGTTCCTATGTGTTCTTGTAATCCCTCAGATATTATCCCTCAACTTATGCAATCACCTAGACATTACGTATGTAGTTCTCTAATCATCTAGATATTATCTCTGCACTCATGCAATCACCAATGCATTAGCTCTACAGTAGTTCAATCACCCAAGCACTACCCTTGCACTCCTGCAATGACTGTGTCGGGATCTATGCATTCCTCCAATCACTTTGCCAGTACTCATGCAGTTATAAAATCACTGAACCACTACCTATGCACTTATGCAATCACCCAGACAGTACCTTAGCACTCCTCCAATGCAATCTCCCAGAGACTGCAAAGTGCACTTCAAATTTGATTTGGATAGCAGAAGAGAAATCTTTTAGTTGTGCTCCGTGGTTCTGTTGTATAGGTTTTGATGTCTTCTAATTGTAGGAATTCTGCAGTGTCTGACATACTTTTAGAATGCAATTACAAATATTTTTTGTATTATATATGAGAATATTTGTATATAATTATTTTATTAATATTAAATGATTTAACAAAAGTATTTAAACTTTTCTTTCTTTTCAGATACTCACCATTATTAGTAATAAAGATTGAGTATGGCAAGAAAAGATCAAAAGAAAAGAAAGAAAACAGTACTATTTAAAGGAAAGAGAAAAGGAGAAATTAGATAAAGTACAACATGTGACATTGAAAAAAAGGCTTCTGGTAAGAGAACTAAAGAATTTGTTAAAAGAGTTTTAAAGAAGATAACGAATTTTCAAAATGGAGAAAAGAAAAAGAAAAGTAGTACAACCATTCAGAAGGAAACAGAAAAAGGACATATTAATAGAAAATCAGGTTATGGGAAAAAAATCTATGTTGAAAGAAGGATGAAACAATATAAAGACATTAGAAAGAGAATGTATAAAAGTAGAGTACTACAAAATTTATTGAAAGATTGCAAAAAATATAAAAAAAGATCCACATTTTACAAGAAAAAACAACACATTGAAAGTGTAGTTGAAAACACTTGAATTGAAAAGAAGATTGTTTATATTAGTATTGAAGAGAATGAAAACATTGACTAAAACAATGCATTTTATGAAGGAGAAAAGTAAAAGAAAAAGACAAATTTGGGTGAATGGAAGCACACGTCTAGTTCAGAACCTTTTTTTAATGAAGAAAGCTATTTTCAACAAAATACATTAGTTCACGCAGTTGATACCAGTGGTCATTCTTATGAAGTTAAAAACGGTTGTCCAATTGAAAAAGAAAAGATGGTTGTTAGAAATGTGGAAGAAGTAATAGCTGAAGAAGTTCAAGGGAGACATTCACAAGCTCCGGTGTATAGGTGGGATTGTATATACGACAGGAATCTATTGATATTTTACGAAATTTCTTACAAGAGTATAGTAAAAAACGTGTTAAACAGAAAATTAAGAAGTTGCAAGGACTAGATCCTTGTAAAGTGAGAAAAAATACTGGCTTGAAGGGTCATTCTCTAGCTTGTCTTTCTAGAAAAGTGTGTCAAAGTACTTTTCATCATTTGAGAATGTTAGCGGTACATCACTCAGAAATGCGTAAGTTAGTAAGAAGATTGTACTATGCAAAAAATCCTGCATTATCTTTAAGTGAAATAAACACTGCTCTTTTGCATGGTTCAGTGTTGGATGTAAAAAAAGTTTGTGATGATATACAGTTTCGTATCTTTGGTCCTGAGTGTAGAGAAAGTGAGAGTTTGATAAGTGAAGGTGTTGAAGAAGATGTGGAAGATAGTACTACTGAGAAGTTTGTAGAAGAAATTACAAAGTTTAAGGTAGTTTGTTGTGAAAAACCAAACTATGTTTGTATTTGTTGTCGAAGTACTCACTATAGAAGTCAAGCTAGGAATGTTGATGTGTATTTAAAAAGTGAAAAGGAAAACAATGATAAGTGGGAGCAATTTGGTGCTTATTTGTTGGTGGATGGTCGTTTTGAGTTGGGTAGTGATCAACGTATTTGTAAATATTGTTACAGCAAACTAGAAGAGAACAAAATGCCAGTTAGAGCTTTACATAATAACCTAGAGTTGGTCGCTATTCCTCCGGAACTGGTGGATTTAAATACATTCTAATTCTAATTCAATCTGTGCACCCGCTTCAGGCTATAGTTCGTATGGAGCCTAAAACAGGTAAGCTACCTCCCACAGATTTACAAAGAGGTTTAAAAGGAAGAATTGTGTATTTACCTTTAGATTTAAGAAAAATATTGAAACTGTTACTGAAGAGAGAGAGGAAACTGAACCTGTAGTTATTCTAGTTAATGGTGTACCAACAAAGAGTCGAAAAATATGGCAAGAGTTAGTAGATGTAACCAAAGTTCAAAAGGCTACGTTATATCTCATAGAAAACAATATTTAATATAAAAAGGTATACCTGGAAGAACAAGAAATATCTTTAGGAGATGTGTAGAGAAATTTCAACTGGCCAAATCGAAAAAGTGGACAAGTCCAGGAGTGAAGAAATTTATGAACATTATAGTATACATCCTTTACATTCAAAAGAAGTGATTGGAAATACTATTGAATTATTCCAAATGAAGAAAGCGAAGGGAACTCCCATGAGTGTTTGGGAAAGAAGTTTAGAAGCTCGTTGTTTTCCACAGCTCTTCCCCACTGGAAAAGGTGGTCGATATGATGAATGACCAGTACAGATTCCAACTTCAGAATACCGTTCAATAAGATTATATTCAGACGATCCAAGAATTCGACAATGTGTTCCATATTTATTTCATCTTCTGTTTGAAAGTAACTTGTCTGGACTTTCATATGCAGAGAATCACTTATTAAAAACAGGAGTTCATCTTACACATCTTTCTGCAAAGGAATTTTTGGACAAAGTTCAACAAAGAGACGATCACTTAGAATCTCAGTTAATTAATTTGATGGCATGTCAACATGGTACCAATGAGTATTGGTATCGTCATCATGGAGAACTTAAATGTATGTTAAGGAACTTAGGAACCCCTACATGGTTTGTTACGCTTAGCTGTGCTGAATACGCATGGGTCGATTTACTTGAATTTCTACGAGAAGCAAATTCAAATATTAAAAACATTGAATTGAAGACAGCTGGAGAACTGTGTTCCTTGGATCCTGTAAATGTGTGCAGATATTTTAATCATAGGTTTCAAGCTATGATGTCTTTTATCTACAATAAAAATAATCCACCTCTTGGAGAAGTTATTGATTTCTTTTGGAGAAAGGAGCCAGAGGTGCTCCTCATATACACATGCTATTGTGGATCAAGGATGCACCTACATTTGGAACCGATTCTGATGAAACTGTTTTGTCTTTCATTGAAGACTATGTTACCTGTGCTATTCCAAAAACAGATGGAGACAATAGCTTAAGACAACAAGTTTTACGGTTTCAAAGTCACTGATGTGGGAAATATTTTCGCTGGAAATACAAGTCTGAGGGAAACTTTTGTACGAAACGTCCAGTAATTTCGAAAGGAAGAGTCAACAGTTTCATGTCAGCAGTAAGACATACTATAACTCGAAAATCTCCGAAGAATACTTACAATATAAAAAGAAGATTCAAAGTACATTAATGACTACAATCCAGTGATTTTGATGATGTGGAATGCAAATATGGATATCCAATATGTTGCAGATAATTCGATTGCTGTTGCTCGCTATGTTACATCATATATAACCAAATCTGAAAAGATGGAGTTGAAAGAAATGTGGGAAGGAATTTCACAAGAGAAGACTCCTAGTAACACATTGTAAGCTTCAGTTTGAAGATGCTTTCCCATCGAGAGATTGAATCCTACGAATGTTCAGATTGGTTGACCTCTGCAAGTTTATATTCAAAGTCAAGAGGAATCATTTGGGTAAGTCTAGGTCTTGCTGCAACACGAAATCGAGTATTGAAATCTGTACAAGAAATTTAATACTTAGCTTTGAATGAGCTGGAAAGTACAGATATTGTTAAAACAAATATGTTGGATACGTACTATCCCAAAAGGAGTCCACATCTGGAAAACATATGTCTCTATGAAGTACTGCAACATTACAGCTTTAAGAGAAATGTTACAGAAAATATAAATGAAGAAAAATATGCAGTAATTGGATGTGATGGATGTTTGGTAAAACATGCCAAAGGAAATCTTATTAATCACAGGAAACTCAGTTGTGCTACTCCAGATAAAAGGGAACTTTTCTATTTAGTACTTCTGCAACTGTTTAAGCCTTGGCGTAGTGAAATGGAATTAGTTGGAGATCTTGACTGCTATGAAGATTCTTTTAATGCATGTAAAGATAGCATTGTATGCACAGTTTTTCCAAAATATTTACAAATGTTGAATGAAGAGATTGAACAAGAAACTAGTATTGCAGCTGAAATCGCTAGAGATAGTTCTCAAGATAGTCAAAGTTCTGCTTCACTAAGTCAAGATCCACTAGGACAACCAATTCTTGAAAATGAAGCAGCAGTAGCCATGAATGAAGTAGAAACGGCAATGCAACAAGAACAACAGGATATTATTGATTTGGGTAACTTGCAAGAACAACTAAATATTGAACAACAAGAAATATATCAGCAAGTTACACAACAGATACAGCATGGTTTACTGCATGGAAAAAAAGAATGCCAATGTACATCATTTAAACCTATTCGAATGTATATCAGTGGACAAGCTGGAACAGGAAAAAGTTTCTTAATTAAAGTTTTGACCAGTTATCTACATAAAACCACTCAATCACAATTATCTTGTGTTGTAACCGCTCCAACTGGGTTAGCAGCACATAGCATTAAAGGGATTACATTGCATCGATTACTCATGCTACCAGTTGAACATGAAAATAAGTTGGAATATCACAAGATATCTGGAGAAGCTTGTTATGAAGTTTCAAGAGTACTAAAGAAAATGAAACTTCTGATTATTGATGAGGTGAGCATGGTTTCCAACTTAATGCTTGCCTTTGTACAATTAAGAATGCAACAGATTTTAAAAGCAGATTATGATGTTTTATTTGGAGGAAAACATGTAATTGTGGTCGGCGATCTATTACAACTTATTCCTGTGAAAGGACAACCAGTTTTTAAAACACTTGTCTATGAAGACACTAAGAAATCTTTGGGAAGTATTGGAAATGTGAACATTTGGTCTCTTTTTGAATATAAAGAACTTATTAAGAATATGCGACAAGCAAGTGATGAACATTATGGGAACATTCTTCAAGATATTAGAATTGGTGTTTTGACAAAACATCGTAAAGAAGCTTTACAAAGTTGGCTACTAACAAACTTGTTTCCAAATTAAAATATTGCACCTGCAATAATGTACAAAGAAATTGGAGAAAATAAATCTATAGTTTGTCTAATGCCAACACTGCAAGAGTGTTCTACATTCAATCAAGAACTTTTGGAACTAGAGAAACAACGAATAGTGAAAATGGAAGCCATTGATAAAATGGAACATGAAGGGGTTACTATTCTTCTCTCAGAGAAATTACAGTCAAAATTGGATTCTTTGGAAAAGTCTGTATCTAAGACTGCTGGTTTAGAAAAGACTTTGGGGCCGATTCCGATCTCGGTCGGAGGCGCACCCAATACCATTCGGTCGGGAAAAAAGCCATGCGAAAGCCAGTTTCCCGACCGATCCGTACAGCACACCGAACGAGCAAGTACGATGCGCACAACAGCAAAAATTCCGGCCGAGCCGTACTCACCCAAACCAGGTCCTGTTCTCCGACCGAGGCGAATCCGGAAACGCCGAATCGAGTCGCACGGAAGGGAAAATGCAGCCCCGTCCGGCCGGACAAGTACGATGCGCTTTCCGTACGCGCCGAACCCGTCGCTACGCACGGCACGTCAAAGCATCCGGGAGAGGCGCACATAAGCTCCGAATCGCGCCACAACACGATCCACGGCTACGAGACGAACACAGCACAGACGAGGACGACGCGAAGCGACGAGGACGAAGCGAAGCGACGAGGACGAAGCCAAGCGACGAGGACGACGCGAAGCAACGAGAAGGACGAACGACACGAACCAACCATGAATCCCTTCGTCCCGATCATACCAATATTCTACATCTACTACCGGAACAGGCACGGACGCGTACGGCGCAGAAGGTAAGTCAGACACCAACCACAAAACACATACAACACGTACACGACACATCACACACATACACTGGGAATCTGAATATACTTGCAACAGCAGCACCATAGGGGCGGGATGCCCATCACCAATGCCACATATGCACACAGGGGCCTGAATGCGCGCCACCACCCCAACCCAGGGGGGCTGGATGCCAACCACCCTCAACCAGGGGGGCAGGATGCCTACCACTACTACCACCCTCAGCCAGGGGGCAGGATGCCTACCACTACTACCACCCTTAGCCAGGGTGGCAGGATGCCCACCACTACTACCACCCTTAGCCAGGGGGCTGGATGCCTACCACTACTACCACCCTTAGCCAGGGGGCAGGATGCCCACCACTACTACCACCCTTAGCCAGGGGGGCTGGATGCCTACCACTACTACCACCCTCACCCAGGGGTGGCAGGATGCCCACCACTACTACCACCCTCACCCAGGGGGGGGCTGGATGCCTACCACTACTACCACCCTTAGCCAGGGGGGCAGGATGCCTACCACTACTACCACCCTCACCCAGGGGGGCAGGATGCCTACCACTACTACCACCCTTAGCCAGGGTGGCAGGATGCCTACCACTACTACCACCCTTAGCCAGGGGGGCAGGATGCCCACCACTACTACCACCCTCAGCCCAGGGGGCAGGATGCCTACCACTACTACCACCCTTAGCCAGGGTGGCAGGATGCCTACCACTACTACCACCCTTAGCCAGGGTGGCAGGATGCCTACCACTACTACCACCCTTAGCCAGGGGGCAGGATGCCTACCACTACTACCACCCTTAGCCAGGGGGCAGGATGCCCACCACTACTACCACCCTTAGCCAGGGGGGCTGGATGCCTACCACTACTACCACCCTTAGCCAGGGGGGCAGGATGCCCACCACTACTACCACCCTCACCCAGGGGGCTGGATGCCCACCACTACTACCACCCTCACCCAGGGGTGGCAGGATGCCTACCACTACTACCACCCTTAGCCAGGGTGGCAGGATGCCTACCACTACTACCACCCTCAGCCAGGGGGCAGGATGCCTACCACTACTACCACCCTTAGCCAGGGGGGCAGGATGCCCACCACTACTACCACCCTCAGCCAGGGGGGCTGGATGCCTACCACTACTACCACCCTTAGCCAGGGGGGCTGGATGCCTACCACTACTACCACCCCAACCCAGGGGGCTGGATGCCTACCACTACTACCACCCTTAGCCAGGGGGCAGGATGCCCACAACTACTACCACCCTCACCCAGGGGGGCAGGATGCCTACCACTACTACCACCCTTAGCCAGGGGGCAGGATGCCTACCACTACTACCACCCTTAGCCAGGGTGGCAGGATGCCTACCACTACTACCACCCTTAGCCAGGGGGCAGGATGCCTACCACTACTACCACCCTTAGCCAGGGGGGCAGGATGCCTACCACTACTACCACCCCAACCCAGGGGGGCTGGATGCCTACCACTACTACCACCCTTAGCCAGGGGGCAGGATGCCCACCACTACTACCACCCTCACCCACGGGGGGCAGGATGCCTACCACTACTACCACCCTTAGCCAGGGTGGCAGGATGCCTACCACTACTACCACCCTTAGCCAGGGGGCAGGATGCCTACCACTACTACCACCCTTAGCCAGGGGGCAGGATGCCCACCACTACTACCACCCTTAGCCAGGGGGGCTGGATGCCTACCACTACTACCACCCTTAGCCAGGGGGCAGGATGCCCACCACTACTACCACCCTCACCCAGGGGGGCTGGATGCCTACCACTACTACCACCCTCACCCAGGGGTGGCAGGATGCCTACCACTACTACCACCCTTAGCCAGGGTGGCAGGATGCCTACCACTACTACCACCCTTAGCCAGGGGGCAGGATGCCCACCACTACTACCACCCTTAGCCAGGGGGGCTGGATGCCTACCACTACTACCACCCTTAGCCAGGGGGGCTGGATGCCTACCACTACTACCACCCCCACTCATAGGATGGACAATGCATGACACAACAAGCACACCACAACCTAGGGAATGCAAGATTAAGACATCCCCCACCACCATGACAAGCGTGTGTAGGCTGTGTCAAATGCCTACAACACCGAACATGACTTTCAACATACAATGTGACCCCCTAGCACATGTGCCACACATATATGTGTGTGGCACCCACAATGCAAGCAGCCCATGACCATTGTGGCAATGGGGCCTAAACCCCCATCATCACAGTGACCAAAAGGTAAGTGTGGGGTCCATAGCTGAAGCACATTTTGACCATTGTGGCAATGGGGTCCAAACCCCCATCATCACAGTGACCAAAAGGCAAGTGTGGGGTCCATAGCTGAAGCACATTTTGACCATTGTGGCAATGGGGTCCAAACCCCCATCATCACAGTGACCAAAAGGCAAGTGTGGGGTCCATAGCTGAAGCACATTTTGACCATTGTGGCAATGGGGTCTACACCCTCATCATCACAGTGACCAAAAGGTAATTGTTGACAAAGAAAGAGCTGCAACTGCCAAACTGCATGGATCATTCCTGCTCACAGAACCAAAAACTCATCTGTGGCAAAGTAGTGTATGTGTCCCATTGCAACATAAATTGGGGGAGCCAAATACTGCAGTGCAAATGAAACATTCCTTTGGCCATGTGCAGACAAACAACACCCATGGGGGCTGAGACCGTCAACAGTCATCAATGACACAATGACAGAAGTGACCATCAGAATGCAGAACCACATATTTGCACCAATGGGCACACAAATGCAGATACCCTGTGGAGACAGCAGATGTGAGGTGAACAGATACCATACCATGGCAGCAATGGGACACACAAACCATGATCACTGTGCTGACCGATGACCTAGGAGTCCCAGGGACAGCAGGGGAAACACACCAAACAACATACAGCCAATGGCACACCCAAGATATGCCAATGCAGTGGTGCAGATGCACAAACACAAACAGGCAGACCAACACTGTCATCATACACAGCAGGTGAGGGGTGGGGGTGCCAGTGTCCCCAGGCAACCACACAACACATGAGGAGAGCTGAATACCAATCATACAGATGTGCATACACTGCCACACTAAGGTAACTCATGGATCCAAATCCCCTATGTGGGCAAGCAGGCATTGTCAGGTGAGAGGGAGCACAAAACACACATGTCACACAGGCACGTAGGAACAACAACTGACACAGCAAGTCACAGACACACCACAGCACCACCCCCAGGGCCCCCACAATGTGGTGACCCTGGGCTGAAGAAAAATACCACTGTGATGACAAAGCTAAATGTCGTTCACACTATGAACCACAGTCAGGTGTCCTGAGCAACAAACTACCATCACACCTACACAAGCACAAATCAATCAGCATGGCCAGTAAGCCAAGGCCAACATGGAGGCAGGGGCCTAGCCGGGCAACAACTCTCATCTGCACACACTCAACACCACACCCTCGACCTCCAACAATGTGCAGCAGTGAAGTACACATGCACTGGTGACATTGCACATGCACCCATGACTATTCCAGGGTGGTGGGTGGGAACCAAGGTGTAGAAACACATCACACATGGACACTCAACAAGACTCCTGAATGTCTGACACACTGCACACTACGCTGTACATGGACATGACGGCAATACCACACCGACCAATGGGATCCCAGCCACAGTCACACACCAATGAAGAAGCCAAGGTCACCCACAACGAACACACATAGACAACTTCCAACATTGCAGCTCTGACCCTGAGGAGTGGCAGCAGTCACACACACAACATGTCACAATCACTGAAAGATAACACAAACTGGAAATCACATGACAGGGGCAAACAACAAGTGCCAAGGGGAAACCTGACTGTGACCCATCTGCGTCTGCACACAAACTCAGCCCTGACAGCAAACACACCTATGGGTGACACCCTGATGACCAGTAATGTGCCATGCACCCACATCACAGAGAACACAGGGAGAAGACTTTGGGGGAACATAGCTCAAGTCAGCAAGCATCACAAACAGGTACAACACTAGGGATCACAGCATGCGCAGATGAATGGAAGTGAACACACAGACATGCACATACAACACACACCTTGGGCGCAGGCAATGTCACACGTGTACACACTGCCATGAGGGGACTCCACTCCTGTGTGAGGAAAGCTGTGCCATATGTTGCCTCAGTAGGGCCCCATCATGTCAGCTGAGCACTTGGTCACACAATCAACAATTAGCACCAAATGAGGGCTCCCATCACATCAGCCTGGTCATGGATGTGCCAACGGAATCATCAGCACAGATCCAACACACTTGTATAGCAATGTTGCACTGACTACACGGATGAGTCCCTCCCCATTGATGCCCAAACCTGCATGTCCACTGGAGATGGCAACACGGTCAGGGAAGTAGACAAATGCAACGATGGCAGGCACAACAGATGTGCAGGGGTGGAAGCCACAGATATGAAATTGCCAATGTAAGTAGGAAACCCATTGCCAAATACTGAACACATGACACCCTCAGATGCTGCTATTGATGACATGGATACACCACATGATAGGACACATTCCCCCTGGACCACATGGGTTCCTGCACAGTAACACTTCATAATCATGAGACCAGATATCACCATCACTGCAGCAAGGGCATGGTTAGCTGCACCAACAACATGTACATCTGAAGCATGAGCACTAGAGAAAAGAAAGTTGCTTTATTCAGCATATGTGTTGAGGCCAAACGAAGTCCTGAAAAAGAGCAAAGGCCAATGGCCAGTCCATTGTCAAAGTTCAAACAGGGTGACACTGGCAGATGTCACCCTACGCATGCCTGCACAATACCAGGGACAATCCACTAGGAGGGGCAACCGGGGGGCAGGCCAGGCACCGCAGGGACAGGATCAGGGCTCACCAGGGGGAGTCAGGGAAGGGGTGGTGGGTGCAGGAGAGCCACTGACAACTGCAGTGGAGGTGTCTGACATGGTGTGTGCCGGCACAACTGGGGGGCATGACACAGATGTCGTGGGTGCCGGCACAACTGCAGTGGACCCTGCAGATGGGGTGGACAGGTCCGCCACTGCAGTGCCCAAGTCAGACAGGGCGGTAGTGGACTCCACTGCAGTGCCTACCTCCAGGGGAGGAGAATGGGGAACAGGCAAGGTGGGTTGGACAGAGGGGGGGACACCCTCACCACATCAGTGGCACAGACAAGCGCAGCGGGGGGTGTGGTGCTGGGAGAGCAAGTGGCAGGGGGAGAAGGCCGGAGCATCTTGGGGATGGTATATCTGTGGGTGGGGGAACCTGGGGCAGGGTGTGGTGGGGGCACCTGTGCAGTGGGGGCCTGAGGGATGGAGGACGGAGACCTTGTGCCTGAGCTGCAGGGTGGTGGCGGGGTCTTGCTCTTAGCACTCCGGGGGACTTGCGGGTGGGGGCCTCAGTCCGTCTGCGCCTGGGGGAGGGTGTCCGGGGGCGAGGGGCACTCTGCTCCGTGTGGGTGGGCTTCCTCTTCCCCCGGGATGCTGGAGCAGCTTCATCGGTGGGGAAGAGGCCGAGGTCACAGAGGAAGAGCTGCTGTGACTTTGGGGTTGCAGGTGAGGCAAGGGAGGGTGCTTTGGAGGGAGAGGGAACTGAGGACTGCGCAGTGCATGTGGATGCGTGTGTGTGTTCCAGGGCCCCATCCCCTGTGAGTCTGGCTTCAGTCCCCTGAATGTGCGTGCGTGTGCGTTTTGTCATTGGCGTGTGTGTCAGTGTGCTGGATGTGTGTGTGCTGGTGTGTGCCTGTGCCAGTGTGTGTGTGCCTGGGATGGGTAAGGTGCTGGGGAGTGTGGATGGAGCAGAGGCAGGAGGGGTGAGGGACCGTTTGAGGAGGGACACTGCTGCCGTCAGGGAGGAGTCCATGGACCTATTGCCCCTCTGTAGGTCAGACATGCCCGATGAGATGCCCTCCATGAACGACACCAGCTGAGTCAACAGCGCGGTGTGCGCATGGAGGACACTCAGCATGGCTGTCTGCCCTACATGGAGCTGGCGAAGGAGGTACACAGACTCCTCACTCAGGGCAGCAGGGGACACAGGGGCAGGGGGTGCGGTGCCTGGCCCAAAGGAGACACGCTCCCGGACATGGGAGCCTCCACGGACCTGGGGAATGGGAGCCGATGGGAGGGCGGTGGTGGTGCTGGTGGTGGCGGGGACAGCAACACTAGCTGGGGTGTGGTGGCTGCTGACACCCGCCTCCACAAGGGAGTCATCCTCCGAGTTGCTCTGGTCCTCAGCTGAGGTGGATGCTGCTGAGGACTCCTCGGTGTGGCTCCCCTCGCCCTCCGTGCCACTGGGTCCCTCCGACCACTCCTCGGCTGCTGACCCAGTCTGGCTCTCCGGCTCCTCCTGGTCCGTGGAGCTGTCCCCTTCCGTGGCCGTGGATGTATCTGCAAACAATGGGGAAACAGACAGACATCAGTCACCTGCACCAAACGCACACACCACTGTGAGCACAGCACATTACAGAGCAAGCCCTGGCATCATTAGTTGTACATTGCTAAAAGTGCCCTAATTGAACAGGAGAAGTCAATTGTCAGTCTGATGCCAAGCATGGCACTCACATCCCACATGGCCTTGCACCCATCTGTCTGGTGTCTGTTGGATTGCAACACCCCAGTGTTGACACATGCACCAAGTACACAGTAGTTGGACAGTGCAGAGGACACGGTGTGGACACATCACAGCTCTTGCCACTGAGTCAGTACAGGTTTACGGATGTAAGGGATGCCCAGAGTCAAATAGGAAATGCATGTGATGCATTCCAGCGACAGACACCATGATGCACCCATGTCCTGATAGCCAGCGCCACTATGGTGTGCATGTAGCACATGTCACTCCCCTGCAGGATCACCAATCAGTAGACACATGCCATGGCGGAGGCATGACTGCAAAGTCATACATCACTGTCTCAGTGATGTATGACTTTGCAGCCAGACAACAACACTCTGCACTGTGTCACAATAGTAGGTCATGGGGAATGCAAGTCCTGGAGCTGCACAAGTGCACATGTACATCCCCCCACAACACATCCTCTTAACCCTCATCTGTCCAGGTCATACCTATTGGACATATGGGAGACCTGTGACACTACCCTCTGAACCTGAGCCCCTCACACTCTGCTGTGCATGGGGAACAGCTGCCTGAACTTCACATTTACATGCCCCAGTCTGCATGGGCAGCTGATCAGACACCTATGTGTCACACAAGTATCGTCTCCTATGGTCACATCTCCAGTGGCATGCTGAGCCCCTACCAAGAAACTCCACAGCAGTCCTGGCGACTAATCCACAGCACACTGACACAGAGGCAGACACCTGAGGGGTCAAAACACTGTGCACAATGTGTCCTCTGATACACGGGAGTGGGAGTACAGAGTGTATTGTATGGCCTGGAGTAGGCATGACTGTCCAGCCCCACATGAATGAGGGATGAGCCCTGGACTGTAGGCAGCTGGCTAAGTATGTGTGACACACGTCATATACATACTCCTGGGGCCCAAACATTGTTCCCACCCGCAGCATGGGTGTGTGCCAGGTACCCCAGCCACATGTGGTGGATCAGCTCAGCAATTGGACCACAGATCAAAGTAACACGCTGAATACATGTCAGAATACAGGCATTGTGTAAGCAATGGACCCACCCATGATGCCCACCACAGAGTCAGGGAAACAGATGCTGTCTCCCACCTTGAGTCAAGCAAACTGCAAGGACACAGTCCTAAGTGACAGAATTCCCTGCATGTAAGGGCCACACCTGGGTATCAGATGAGGAGTGGGCAGTGCACAATAGAGGGACATGGCTCCTGGACAACATGACTGCTGTACTGTGGCAGTTCAACCTGGCCCGAGGAGGGCACATAACATGTTAGACAGAGTACACAGTGCAGTCTTTGACTCACCCCCTCCTTGCTGCTCTCTGGCCTTCAGCTGCCCATCCAGGTCTGGAAAGACCACCGCCAGGATCCTGAGCATGTGGGGGTCAGGGTCCGTGTTCCGCCCCTCCTGCGAGGAGGCGACAGCTTCAGCTGGACCCGTGCAATCCTCCGGGTCCAGCCCCGAAGGTCCTGCCACCTCTTTTGGCAGTTGCGGATCCGGCGCTTGTAGACCCCCACGGACCGGACAGCCCGGACGATGTCCTTCCATATCTCATGCTTCCGATGGGCAGAAGCCTGTCAGGATGACAAAGTGATAAGGCCATTACTACACATGCAACATATCCGTGCATGACACAGTTGCATATACATGTCGCAATCACAGGGGCACATGGTGTACCCAGGCAGTGCACGGCTGCCCATGGACAGTTTTCCAGAAGTCACTACATGGTATCATAGCATGGGGAGTAAAACCCTGTTCAGAAGCACTGTCACTGCACCATACCTGTCCAGTGCAAGTCACTACACACTATGGGGGGTGACAACTACTCAGTGAGCCTGCTAGCCAGTGGTGTGCTGACTCTCAGCCTTGCTAGTCAGACAAAATGCACATTCAGAAAGGCAGTGCACAGAACACTCACCTGCTCCCCTGGTGTCCCATACAGCTTGCTGTACTGTGGAAGTAGGCTGTCCAGCAGGGCCTGGTTCTCTTCAAGGCTGAAGGCTGGGGCTCTCTCCACAGTACGTGCCATTGCAGGGTCCAGAGGGGCAGAGACAGCAGCAGTGCAGTGGCAGATGTCGTCCTGGAGCATGTAGTGCAGGCAAGTGGGCTCTCAGGGGAACATGCAGCAATATATATGTGCTGGAGAGGCAGATACTGTCCCTTGTGTCCAAAGTGATAGGTCCAAGTCGTTTGCATCTTCTGAATCTGGCCAATCCATGGAATAGCAGCACCAAAACACGCCCACAGCATCCTTCAAAATTTCAACTTCATGACATACATGATTTTGCAACATTGTTGTGGGTGACCAACTGATTTTCCAGCAACCGACTCGTTCGAATATTCGAAAACGCGTCCGTTGCCAGGCAAGCCCATTGTCAATGGGTGCGCACCGATCGGTCCATTGAGGTACAACGCGCACAGGGGTACAACGCGTGCCCGCACACATTGAATGCAATGGGCCGGCCGGAGGCACCGATCGGTCCATTGCAGTACAACGCGCACAGGGGTACAACGCGTACCCGCACACATTGAATGCAATGGGCCGGCCGGAGGCACCGATCGGTCCATTGCAGTACAACGCGCACAGGGGTACAACGCGTACCCGCACACATTGAATGCAATGGGCCGGCCGGAGGCACCGATCGGTCCATTGCAGTACAACGCGCACAGGGGTACAACGCGTACCCGCACACATTGAATGCAATGGGCCGGCCGGAGGCACCGATCGGTCCATTGCAGTACAACGCGCACAGGGGTACAACGCGTACCCGCACACATTGAAAGCAATGGGCCGGCCGGAGACACCGATCGGTCCATTGCTGTTCAACGCATCACTGTACATGTGACTGGCATATGTCAGCATGCCTGTCTCAGATGGACATATGCCAGCCACAGATAGCTCCCAGGGAGTGAGGGGCACACCTACATCACGACAGCCTGTCCAAACCTTATCATAAGGCATGTAAGGCTGCATTTCCTATTGTGTGTATGTTGGTGTACATGTTGTCCTGTGGGTGTCACCTGTGGGCAGCCACCCCCAGGCTGTGCACGTGTTAATGGGGACAGGATCCTGGGTGTTACGTGTACGTGACCACTGTGATGTGCAACTGTTCATATCTGTGCATGTGCCATGGTCACATTTCACAGTGGTGTTTGTGTATGTCATGTCACATACCCCGTGAGTCCCATGTGGGACGGTATGTTTGAGCCAGGGTGTCCCAGTGGCACAATAGTGATGGCCCTCCACAGTCTTTGTGCATGTAGTGTTTACAATGTCTCTGATTTCATGTGCACAATGGGAGACAGTCTCCACATCCACGTTGTGTGTGCATGGACTCTGATGTTGTGCGTGTGTGTCACAGACGTCCATGGCTCTCCTGCCATGGCAAGTGTGGCCACTACCTGTGGGGGTCATGTTTGTTTTGTTGTGGTGTACACATGATACTCCAGGTGATGCCAGTGTCCATGTGGCATTACAGGGTCCCTGGGAATGTGCCTGTCGTTGAGCTGTGGTGCCTGGGGCACATCTGTCCTCACATGTCACTGGGGGGTGACTGTGACACAGCATCATGATATCCAATGGGCCAACCTGGGACAAATTGATGCCACCTGTAGGACCGTGTTGACAGATGTTGGCCATGTATGTACCATACATGTCGTTCCGGTACTGCACACTTCATGTAGTTGTGCCTCATGATGATGTATGTTGGGATCTTGAGTGTGTTCAATGCCGCATATGTGGGGTGACTGACGATCTTGCTTACTTCTCCTCTGCACTGCAGGGCTCCTGCTGTCCATCGGCCATTCCCAGACCTGGCAACGATGGTGGAACGGGACAGCATCCGACGGTACCGCTTCACCAGGCAGCTGATTGAGGATTTGGCAGTGCAGTTGTCCCCACATTTGCAGCCTGGCCGGCCGTATCCTACAGCGCTGACCCCCAAGGTGAAGGTGATGGCAGCCCTACACTTCTTTGCCACCGGTACCTTCCAACATACTGTGGCGTCTGCTGGTGGGATGTCACAGACCATGTTCAGCCGTGTGCTCCGCGATTTCTTGGCGGCAATGTTGCTCTTCCTGAACCGGTACATCTATTTCCCTAGACTGCGACGACTCACTGACGTGAAGAGTGACTTTTATGCCCTGGGGAGGATGCCGCATGTAATTGGCTCCATTGATGGGACACATGTGGCTTTGGTACCACCACAGGCCCAGGAGCAGGCCTACAGGAACCGCAAGCACTACCACTCGGTCAATGCACTGGTGGTGTGTCTTGCAGACATGACCATCACACACGTGTGTGCCCGTTTCCCTGGTTCAGCACACGATGCCTTTGTGATGAGGAGTAGTCGCATCCCCAGGTTGATGGCACAGATGCAGAACCAGCGTGCCTGGCTTGTCGGTGTGTACTGACTTTGTGCCATTGTGTGTGATCTGATCTGTAGTATTCCGCCCACTTTTCCAAGTCAGCTGATGTGCACTTGTCTGTCCGTAGGTGACTCGGGATACCCCAACATGCCGTGGTTGCTGACACCCCTCAGGAACCCTGTGACACCTGCCCAGATGCGCTACAATGAGGCACATGGTCGGACCAGGAGAGTGATTGAGCGGACCTTTGGTCTCCTGAAGAGCCGCTTCCGCTGCCTGGACAAGACCGGAGGGTCCCTCCCATATGCCCCTGCGAAAGTGTGCAAGATTATCATCGTCTGCTGCATGCTCCACAACCTGGCAGTGCGGAAGGAGTTGCCTCTCATCCAGGATGACGATGACCAACATCCGCCACCTGTGGAGGATCCTGGCCTGGACCACGATGCCAGTGACGATGATGATGATGATGGTGATGGTGATGTCCGCACACAGCTCATCACCAACTTCTTTAGCTGAATGTGAGTATCCTGAGGTGTCATGTGAATGATGTGAGTTGGCATGATGTGTGGGTGGTGCTCTGGTGCTGTTGGAGTGTGTCCATGGGCTACTTGACTGGATGTGTGTTGCGATGTGTGGTGACAGGTGGGCTGTACTCCCCAACAGTGTTGACATGCTAACTTGGTTCTGGGTGGGTATCTTGTAACATGTATTGTGCATGAGTTTTGCTGTTCTGTCCTGTACTCCATTGCTTTTGACTGTGTGTCATTTCTGTCCTTCACAGGGTACTTTCAGATTCGTTTGGTCAACTGTGTCCACCGACAACGTGATTGCACATCCAGGCTGGTAGCAGTTGTGTCCCTACAGGTGATGTGCGCCACACCCATGGACTTCCTTCTGTCTACAGTTGTTGACTGTGTGCCCGCTACCAGGTGGGGTTACCTTGCATCTGTAGTGGTTACGGCATGTTGCTACTGTGTAATAAACCTGTGCTTCACTTAGTGATGTGCGTTGTCTGTGGTCACACATTTGACTGCCATTTGCTTACTGCACCTGTGGGCTACTTGACTACAACTGGGAATGGGTGTGGTGTCTGTGCATTGCACCGTCTTCCCTGGCAACATCAGTGTAGGCAATGAGTCAGATGGCCTAGGTGTGTATGTGTTGTGTAGCCCTGGTGGTGTGTCTCCCTCATATGTGTCACGTTGCCTGTACTCACATGCCTGTGTTGTCCTTGCTGTTGCAGTTCGCATACACAGTGTAATTTTGTTGTTCATCATCCCCATAACAGTACCCACGTTGGAATCACGACAGAGGCAAGTATGGTGTATTATTGTGTTTATTGTGATACATCTGTGATAATAGTGCATAGGATGGATTGTGCTGTACATGAATCTTGCAATCCCAAGTTCCTAGATGAATAGAAAGTCCAGGTAGACAGGATCCCCAGTATCGGGGCCACAGTTGTCTGACACATTGTTCCAACTTGTACTCCCCATGCAATGTGTGGGAGTAGTGTTGCCATCAACAGGGTGAACAGTCTGTGCACAAAGGCGAAAATCCAGAACAGGTTCAGGCTTCCTGGGAGTTGCGCTTGGCCATCAGCCTCTCACTTTCCCCTCCTCGGACGACCCCTCTTCTTGGGGGGGGCCCTCAAGTGCAGGCTGCTGCGGTGCAGGGGACTCTCCGCCAGAGTCCTCCTCCCTCCCTGTGGCAGTTGCAGTTTGTTCGGTACCAGATGTTGTTGGCACACAGGGAGGTGTGGACTGGTTGCTGTTCATCTGGCGGAGGCATTGTAAAATGTCCCTGTGCACCGCCGTCATCTCATGTAGTACATCCCACTTGGACTCCACGCGGGTCATGTGGGAGTCCACACGTGACATGTGGGAGTCCACACGTGACATGTGTGACTCCACATGGGACATGTGGGAGTCCAAGCGGGCATGATGGGCAGCCTGCTGCTGTTTGATGTCTCTGAGGAGCCCCACTACCTGGCTGAGCTCTCCGGTGCTGGACTGGTACGCATCAGCTATGCGTACCAGTTGTGGGTCTTCATGCACACCAGCAACGTCTGCAAGCAGCGACCTCTGTCTCCCACCCCTCCCACCACCCCTGCTGACATGTGCAGTGTGTGCAGTTGCACGCACAGATAACCCTGGTCCACCTTGGGGGTTGGTGGTGGTGGTGGTGTCCATGGCCCCAGGTTGGTCCAGGGTCACTGCGCTGGTGTTGTTCCTTATTCTGTCCATGTCGGCAGGGATGGTATTCGTGGTGACAGTCGTTGGAGGGGTGGGTGCAGGGGGTGCAGCTGGTGGACCTGCTGGTGCTGCAGCTGGTGGTCCTGCTGGTGCAGCATGTTGACTTGCACCGGATGTGCCAGGTTGTTCTTCATCGTCCGAGGAGGACAGAGGCTGTACGACGCCAGTGAGCTCGGCATCCTCTTGAGCCTGGGACTGGGACTCCTCAGCGTCTGCTGCTGTGTCCCTATCATCACCTGTTTTTGGGAGACACAAACAATGTATGTCATGTTTCTGCAGGCATCAGTGGTTGACACACCTGACAGTTGTGACTGTGCCTCGGGGTGCGGGCCTGTACATTGTATTGTCCTAAGTCGTCACAGTCAGGGGTTGATATTGGTGTGGCACATTGTCCTGCATTATTTGGGCATTTCTATGTATTCTCTGGGGTGTGAACATGGTCTGCATTGATTGTGTTTGGTTGACAGCCAGACCTCCTTCCCACCCACCCACCCACCCAGTCAGTTATCCCACCATGGAACGTGCTTGCATTGCAGGGAGTGTAAGTTGTCTCTCAGGATGTCAGTCAGAGGTGTCCTGCTGTTTGTTGGTGCACAGTTGGCAGCAGGGCCTTGTGCTCCCCGCAGCAGTAGCCAGTGTCAGCCATCTTGTGAGTCCTTCTCCACTCCCTGTGATGTGAGCATGGTTCAGGGTGGTGTTGATGGGCCAGTTGTGAGGCTGAGCAATGTCTGTGACTACGACTCCCATCATGCTATTGCCTCCACCCCCTTCCCAGCATGCCCATGCTTCCTTCCTTTTGACTCTGCTTCCCTGTGGGGTGGGCTGGCTGTGCTGACAGGATGGCTGGGAGTGTTGTCCTGGCAGTTGTTTGGCTAAGAGTCCCAAGAGTGTCCCTGTGCTTCACACAACATAACCCAGGGTGGTGGTGCTTTGTGGGATCTTGTGTTAGGATGGAGGGCATTGCATTCTACCAGGTGGGTACTGTGGAGTTTGTGTTGGGGGGGGTGTGAGGGGAGGTGCTGGTGACTATGGTCAGTGCTGCAAGTCCCCCTTCCCACCCAGCCAGCCGGATATCCCACCATGGAACGTGCTTGCATTGCAGGGAGTGTAAGTTGTCTCTCAGGATGTCAGTCAGTGGTGTCCTGCTGTTTGTTGGTGCACAGTTGGCAGCAGGGCCTTGTGCTCCCCACAGCAGTAGCCAGTGTCAGCCATCTTGTGAGTCCTTCTCCACTCCCTGTGATGTGAGCATGGTTCAGGGTGGTGTTGATGGGCCAGTTGTGAGGCTGAGCAATGTCTGTGACTACGACTCCCATCATGCTATTGCCTCCACCCCCTTCCCAGCATGCCCATGCTTCCTTCCTTTTGACTCTGCTTCCCTGTGGGGTGGGCTGGCTGTGCTGACAGGATGGCTGGGAGTGTTGTCCTGGCAGTTGTTTGGCTAAGAGTCCCAAGAGTGTCCCTGTGCTTCACACAACATAACCCAGGGTGGTGGTGCTTTGTGGGATCTTGTGTTAGGATGGAGGGCATTGCATTCTACCAGGTGGGTACTGTGGAGTTTGTGTTGGGGGGGGGGTGTGAGGGGAGGTGCTGGTGACTATGGTCAGTGCTGCAAGTCCCCCTTCCCACCCAGCCAGCCGGATATCCCACCATGGAACGTGCTTGCATTGCAGGGAGTGGAAGTTGTCTCTCAGGATGTCAGTCAGTGGTGTCCTGCTGTTTGTTGGTGCACAGTTGGCAGCAGGGCCTTGTGCTCCCCACAGCAGTAGCCAGTGTCAGCCATCTTGTGAGTCCTTCTCCACTCCCTGTGATGTGAGCATGGTTCAGGGTGGTGTTGATGGGCCAGTTGTGAGGCTGAGCAATGTCTGTGACTACGACTCCCATCATGCTATTGCCTCCACCCCCTTCCCAGCATGCCCATGCTTCCTTCCTTTTGACTCTGCTTCCCTGTGGGGTGGGCTGGCTGTGCTGACAGGATGGCTGGGAGTGTTGTCCTGGCAGTTGTTTGGCTAAGAGTCCCAAGAGTGTCCCTGTGCTTCACACAACATAACCCAGGGTGGTGGTGCTTTGTGGGATCTTGTGTTAGGATGGAGGGCATTGCATTCTACCAGGTGGGTACTGTGGAGTTTGTGTTGGGGGGGGGGTGTGAGGGGAGGTGCTGGTGACTATGGTCAGTGCTGCAAGTCCCCCTTCCCACCCAGCCAGCCAGCCAGATATCCCACCATGGAACGTGCTTGCATTGCAGGGAGTGTAAGTTGTCTCTCAGGATGTCAGTCAGTGGTGTCCTGCTGTTTGTTGGTGCACAGTTGGCAGCAGAGCCTTGTGCTCCCCACAGCAGTAGCCAGTGTCAGCCATCTTGTGAGTCCTTCTCCACTCCCTGTGATGTGAGCATGGTTCAGGGTGGTGTTGATGGGACAGTTGTGGGGGGGGGGCAATATGTGTGAGTGCGACTCCCATGATGCTATTGGCTACACTGACTTGGCCAGCATACACAGAATTCCTTCCTTTGAGTGGTCTTCACTGTGTGTTGGTGTTGTTGTGGTGGCTACATGTGTGGATGTGTGTGTTAGTTCTATTTGTGCCACTGCCTAGCTGTAGTTGTGGTTGTGTTTGTACATGTGTTGGCACAGTTGGATGTGACTTTTTTGATGGCATGTGTTGTGTTTATCTGACTGACATACACATTTTGGGATGATTCTGTTCTAGTTGCTGTGTAATTGCTATGAGTGCATGGTTTGACTCTCCCTTGACAGTGATGTGTGTGTTTTGTGGCAGTTTATTGTGTACATTTGTTGTGTACTCACCAGGCTCTGGGATGTCCTCTAGTCCATATACGCTCACTGGCGGAAGGATGGCCCGCACCTTCTCCTCCCAGGGCCTGAGGTATACTGGCTTGGCAGGAGGGCCACTGCCGGTGTATTGGCTGTTGATGTAGTCTTTCTTGAGCAGCTCCCGGACCCTCCTGCGCACGTCATACCACCTGTTCTGGATGTCGGTCTTTGTGCGCCGACATGGTGATTGGGCGTTCACCCTGTTGATGATCCTCTCCCACATCTTGGTTTTCTGCGACATGGGGGTCTGTTGGACCAGTGTGCCAAACAGCTGTGGCTCCACCCTGAGGATCTCGTCTACCAGGACTTCCAATTCACAATCTAGGAACTTGGGATTCTTCTTGGGGGGCATGGTGATGGGTGGTGATGGTGAGTGATGTGTGTGTTGGTGTGCAGGTGAGGGTGTGTGAGTGTGTGTTTTGCTGGGTGTATGTGAGGTAGGTATTTGTTGGTGTGCTGCTGGTGTGTGGCTTGTGTGAGGGATGAGCTGTGGGTGTGTGGTTGCTTTCTCTTGGGTGCTGGCAGTGAAATGGCATTTGCAAAGGCTCATGGTAGTGATTTGTGTCCTTTATATAGGTGGAGTTGTGGGTGTGTCTTTGTTCTCTGTCCCCACCCCCCCCAGTATTTATTGGCTTGGTAATTGCTTGTTTGGCCTTTTTTTGGTTGATTTTTCCTTTGTGCTGTTTGTGTATGTTGGATACGTTCTTGTGACCGAGTCGGACCGTGCATTGGTCTCGTACGGTGTTTTCCGTTTCGTTCACGCTGTGTTTGTGCAGTTTTGTATGCTGCGTACGCGTCGGTCGCGGTGTATTGTGTTGCTTCGGCTCGGTTTTGTATGCGTGTCGGTCGTACGGCTTGTCCTCCGTCCGACTCGGTCGTGTTTTTCGCGCCTTGCATCGTACTTTGCAGGTTGGAGTTGGCGGGTACGATTCGGTCGGATTTGTTCCGGGTGCGTGTCGGTCGGTTGGATTCGCGTGTTTTTCCGGCCGGATTGCTATTTTCCGAGCGGGTCGGTCGGTCGGCTTGGTTTCCTGACGTGTCGGTCGGATTTATCGCGGCTTGCATCGTACTTGGCGTGTCGGGCGCCACTGGTACGTGTCGGTCGGTATTTTTTCCGGATCCGAGTCGGTCGGTGCTTTTTCCGGCCCGAATCGGAATCGACCCCTTTATATGTATGTGTAAACTGTCGGGTAATATTATGGCAAGTAATTTAGATGTTGAAAAAGGTTTAGTAAATGGAGCAATGGGAAAAGTTGTTGATTTTGTTAATTATCAGAACAGAGATGGAATTGAATTTTTGAAGATTAAATTTGATCAGATTGAAGAAGTAAAACAGATTGGACGTGGTGCTGTTCGTTTCTTGCTTGTAAAAGACTTGTATGTTCGTAGAAAACAGTTTCCTCTTTCTTTAGCATATGTAGTGACCATACATAAACCTCAAGGTTTAAGTGTAGACAGTGCTTTGGTAAATATTTGAAGTACAGTGTTTAAAGAGGGTATAGGCATATGTTTGCATTGTCTCGAGTAAGAACATTATCTGGATTGTATTTGATTGATTTTGATGAGAAAAAGGTTTGTGCTGATGCAAATTGTGTAAGAGAGTATAATCGGTTAAGAAGACTGTATGCCCCTAACTTAGGTGAATATCCCATAAGAAAACGTGTAGTATGTCCAAAATGAAAATATGACAAACATTCCAGTGAGGTTGGAAAAAGAAAACAATTCAAAGAGAATGATGAGGCTGCAAAGAAAAGAAAGATGGACACTGTTGATGATATTGTTGGGATAACCGTTAGAAAATAGTTCAGGTATCAACTGCTATGCTAATGTAATTGTGAACGTTGTGATTTATCTAGAAGATTATCATCATCAAATTATGCAAATTCGAGAAAAAAGATTCTGCTCTTTGTTACATTAATTTTTGAAAAGTTGGAAACTGATAGAACTAAAATCCATACTGTTTCTGGCATACGACATCTTTTGGATATATGTTCTGGTTCTTCACAATTTACACTTAATGTACAACAAGATGCACAAGAATTTCTTATGTTTATGCTTGCAGTATTGGAAGATGAAGAAATAGAAATTGAAGATTTGTTTGGACTAAGTTACAGATGGGATCATAAATGTGAAGTGTTCATTTTGTTCTACCACTCAAATAGACACTGAACGATTCATATATTTGACACTACCAGATTGAAAATCAGTGTCTTTTAACAAATTAGTAAAACCAGCCAATCAAGATATGAAATGTTCTCATTGTAAATCAGAAATGTTGTCAACATTATATATAGAAAAATTTGGAAAATATGTCATTTTAATGCTAAAACGTTGTAGAGCAAATGGAACAAAATTGGAAACAAAAATAAAACATTTTGTACCAAGTCAAGTGTCAATTTCAGGAAGAACTTTTAAAGCAGTGGCTATTATATTCCATGATGGACCTACTACAACATCTGGAAACTATACTGTATATTTAAAGTGCAAAAGAATGGACACATTGTAATGATGGCCATTTGGAATTCAAATGTAGGTTGCCTTACGAATTACCAGATTCATATCTGATATTTTTGATGCCAAAATTTTGAAAACATCATTCGGCCTAATGGGAAGATGTGCACACAAAATAACTAGTATATTTTTGATATTATCAATGCCAATGGATTTGTAATCATTATTCGGCCTATTGGGAAGATGTGACCAATTAGTGTTTGTATTATTATTTCTACTTTTTTTTAATTGGATTTGCAAAATTGTGTTAAAAGGAACTCGTTTATATATTTGATCTTTATATTATATGTGATGTAAATAAGAGTGTATATTTTAGAAAATGTACTTCAGAAAAATAAATAATTTAATATAGTTCAATTATGTAATTTACAAACGTTAGAAAGGTAAACAGATAGTTGAATTTGTTGAAAATATTTTCGACTCACATTAGTTTTTTTTTTACAATCACATTGATTGTATTTTTTTCCCGCTGTTATATGATGATCTACATTGAAATCACTGTGTATAGTGAAATTCAATAGAATCTGAGCACACAGCAAAAAGGAAACTGAATATGTTATGTAATTCTTTCAATTATGTTGTGTTTTAGAACCATAATATTATGTGTAATAACAGTTTGCCTTTTTTATTACAGAAAGTAATAAGTAAACCTTGAAAAGATTTTAAAATCAATTTACAACAAAAGAACTGTAAAATAGTTTCACTGACTTTGGTATGTATTTGAATAAAGAAGGGCAGGTGAAATAATGCAATAAGCATAATAATATGAAGTAATGTTTACAGTCATTTTTATTGCACTGATCCATTTGTTCAAATACTACCCATGTACTGATCTATATAATTAGACACTATTCTCATACTACTATCATCACCCATGAACTATCAAAGCATTTCTCCATTCACCTAGCTTGAATCTATATACTTATAATATCACCAAGAGACTATTTATGTACTCATCCAATCACCCAAGCACTACCTATGCAGTGTTCCAATCATGCACGTACTACTCCTCACTCATGCAATCACCCAGGCACTACCCTTACACTCCTCCAGTAATCTAGGTACTATCCATGCACTCCTCCAATCACCCAAGCACTACCTATGCACTTATAAAATCACCAAGGCACTACCTATACACTCATTTTATCACTCAGGTACTGCCCATGCAGTCCTTTATTCACCCAGACATTACTCCTGCATTCATGCAATCACCCAGGTATTACCCATGCACTACTTCAATCACTGAGGCACTGACCATACAGTCATACATGTCCTCAGGCACTTCTACAGCACTCATGGAATCAACCAAGCACTACCCATGCAGTGTTCAAATCATCTACGCAGTAGTCCTGCAGTCATTCAATCACCCTGCTACTACTTATGCACTCCTCCAATCACCCACAAACTACCCAGGCAGTCCTACATGCAGCTAGGCACTACCCATGCACTCTTCCATGCACCCAGGCATTACTCATAGACTCCTTCAATCACCCAGACATTACTCCTGCACTCATGCAATAACCCAGACATTAGCCATGCAGTCCTTCAATCACTCAGGCACTAACCCTGCAGTCATGCAATTCCCCAGGCACTAGTTGTTGACTACTCCTGGAGTAATGCAGTGATGCAGGCACTACTTATGCATTCATGCAATAACCCAGGCACTACCCTTCTACTCCTACAGTCATCCAGGTAATATCCATGCACTTTTCCAATCACCCAGGCACTACCTATGCACTTATAAAAATCGCCAAGGCACTAGCTATACACTCATCGAATCACTGAGGCACTGCCTATGCACTCCTTTAATCACCCAGACAATATCTCTGCATTCATACAATCACCCAGGCATTACCCATGTGCTACTTCAATCACTCAGGCACTGTTCATGCAGTCATACATGTGCTCAGGCACTTCTGCAGCACTCATGGAATCAACCAAGCACTACCCATGCAGTCTTCCAATCATCCACGCAGTAGTCCTGCACTCATGCTATCACCCCGGTACTACTCATGCACTCCTCCAATCACTCAGGAACTACCCAGGTAGTTCTACATGCAGCCAGGCACTACTCATGCACCTAGGCATTCCTGCACTCCTTCAATCACCCAGACATTACACCTGCACTGATGCAATAACCCAGACATTAGCCATGCACTCCTTCAATCAGTCAGGCACTACCCCTGCAGTCATGCAATTACCCAGGCACTATTTATGTACTACTCCTGCAGTCATGCAGTCATGCAGGCACTACTTATGCACTCATGGAATAACCCAGGCACTACCCTTGCACTCCTCCAGTCATCCAGGCAATATCCATGCCACTTCTCCAAACACCCAGGCACTACCTATGCACTTATAAAATCACCCAGGCACTACCTATACACTCATCTAATCACTCAGGTACTGCCCATACAGTCCTTTAATCACCCAGACATTATTCCTGCGTTCATGCAATCACCTAGGCATTACCCATGCACTACTTCAATCATTCAGGCACTGTTCATGCAGTCCTACATGTGCTCAGGCAATTCTGCAGCACTCATAGAATCAACCAAGCACTATCCATGCAGCCTTCCAATCATCTACGCACTACTCCAGCAGTCATGCAATCACTTAGGCACTATCTATGCACTTATGAATAACGCAGGCACTACCCATGTACTCCTCCAATCACCCTGCCACTACCCATACACTTATAAAATCAGCACGCACTACTCTTGCCCTCTTCCAATCACCTAGGCACTATCATAGCACACATGCAATCACTCAAGCACTACCCATACACTCCTCCAATCACCCAGGCACTATCCATGCACTCATGCAATCATCAAGGCATTACCCATAAACTCATGGAATCACTCTGGCATTAACCATACACTCTTCCAATCACCCATATATTACCTCTGTACTCATGCAAACACCCATGCATTATCCATGCACTTACAAAATCACCCAAGCAATACCCATGCACTTACAAAATCACCCAGCCATTACCAATCCACTACTTCAATCTCCCACGCTCTACTCATGCACTCATGCAATAACCCAGGCACTGCCATGCACTCATCCAATCACCCATACACTACCCATGCACTCCTCCAATCTCGTAGACACTACTCATGCACTCCTCCAATTACCCAGCCAGTAGCCATGCACTCCACCAATCATCTTGCCACTACCCATGCATTTATAAAATCACCGCACACTACTCTTGCCCTCTACCAATCACGTACGCACTGTCCTAGCACTCATGAAATCACAGAAGCAATACCCATGCACATCTTCAATCACTCAGGCACTACCCATACACTCCTCCAATCACTCTGGCACTACCCATACACTCCTCCAATCACCTGAACACTACCCATGCACTCCTCCAATTACCCAGCCAGTACCCATGCACTCCACCAGTCACCCTGCCACTACCCATGCACGTAAAAAATCACCACGCACTACTCTTGCCCTCTACCAATCATGTAGGCACTGTCCTAGCACTCATGGAATCACAGAAGCAATACCCATGCACATCTTAAATCACTCAGGCACTACACATACACTCCTCCAGTCACTCAGGCACTACCCATACACTCCTCCAATCACCTAAACACTATCCATGCACTCCTCCAATTACCCAACCAGTACCCATGCACTCCACCAGTCACCCTACCACTACCCATGCACGTAAAAAATCACCATGCACTACTCTTGCCCTCTACCAATCATGTAGGCACTGTCCTTGCACTCATGGAATCACAGAAGCAATACCCATGCACTTCTTGAATCGCTCAGGCACTACCCATACACTCGTCCAATCACTTAGACACTACCCATGCCCTCCTCCAATTACCCAGCCAGTAGCCATACACTTCACCAATCACACAGCCACTACCCATGCACTTATAAAATCACCATGCACTATCCTTGCACTCCTCCAATCACCCAGGCACTACCTTTGCAATTATACAATCACTCAGGCATTACGCATGCACTCTTTCAATTACTCAGGCACTACCCTTGCACTCATGCAATCACTCAGGCATTAGGCATGCAGTCCTCAAATCACCCACACATTAACTCTGTATTCATGCAATCACCCAGCCATAACCCTTGCACTCGTGCAATCACAGAGGCATAACACTTGCACTCATGCAATCACTCGGGCATTAGCTCTGTGTCATATGCGAACACCTTGGAGTCGGTTTGATGCTCAATTAGGGTCCACCTCTTGATCGTCTCAATTCTGCCGAATGAACAACACAGAATCTTGATCGGATCAAGTGAGGGAAGGAAGGGAAGGGAACTTCGGGGAAGGAGACCTAGAAAAGAAATGCACACATTAGCTATCTGAACCAGCACCACAACAACGCAAACACTAGTATGGACTTCTTAAATACCTGTAAAGAAAATAAAGGCAGGCTGCAATGTAATACGTCCCTTTTAGTTTTAATTAAACTTCGTAAGGATTTTAATCCTGAAAAACATAGAAGGCATACAAATGCACATGAATAATACACCCTCAATAATTCTCGCTATATCCTGCATGATCTACACCAGACCGTCCAGTACCTACCCAAAGGAAAACAATTCCCAACGTCACAGTGGAAGAGAAGAAACTTCACAAGAGATCCTCCCTGTTAAATGGCAATAGGAAAATATCAGACCATTAAAGCTCTCAATTGATATGTACCATGCACCTTAATTCCTGTTATCAAGTCACATGAAATATGCACATGCAGGGTTGTTCCCACCCTTGCAGTAGATAAAGAAGCAATGTCACAATGATCCGATCTACAGCATATATCCCAGCGTGAAATACTGACTTCACTCAAGATCAAAAGGGAACAAGTACCTCTCCTCGAGGTTTAGATAGGCGCAGACTCCTCTGAGTCTCAATGGATGTGAGAAAACCTCTCCTTGAGGTTACAGTGCTCAGGAATAAACAATGTGAGAAAACCTCTCCTTGAGGTTGCAGTGATCAGGAATAAACAAGAAGCCAACAGTTATGGAGTAGAACACTGCCCTTTGCTGTTGAGACTGGAATTAGCATGGCAGAAAGTCAAGAACAAAAGGCACGCAAGTATCTATCAGCGCTTCACCCAATACATTACCCGTCGAAGTACAGTCGTGCACAGGACTCCTGGAACTGCTCCAAGAACCGGGTAACTCAAGCCGCAGGAATGAATAATCTGCCTCGAGTCAGTGCAAAGCCGCCCCTTCAAGGATTCCGGTTGGAAATCCTTTCGTCACGTGACCCCGGAAACAGGAAGCGGAACTTGGACTCATGGGAGTTGTAGTCCGGAACCGCTCGCTCCCGATAGTTCGTTCTGGACCGAGGAAGCACAGCGATTCCCTCCTATGGGCGAAAAGGTGAGTCATGACAGTACATCCCTCTTCCCCAGGAACGCTGTCACGGACCAGGCTTCTGAGGGAAACGGACATGAAACCTCCTAACACATCTGGGAGCATGTACCCCAGAAGCAGGTTCCCAGGAATTCTCCTCCGGGCCATACCCTTTCCAGGACACCAAGTACCACAATTTACGTCCCCTCCCTTTGGAGTCAATAATGCTCTGTACCTCGTACTCCAATTATTGATCAACCCAAACAGGAGCAGGCAGCCTCCTTACCGGGGTGAGAGATGGTTTCAACAACGAAACATGAAAGACCGGGTGGATTCTCATGTGTTTAGGTAAGGCCAACTTAACCGCAACAGGGTTGATCACCTTGAGGATTCTGTAGGGACCAATGTAACGAGGATTGAAGATGCTGTACCGTCTAAAATGTAGGTTTTTTATAGACAACCATACTGCATCTCCCTTCCTGTATTGTGGTTCTTTTCTCCGATGGACATCAGCGTACTTTTTATACTTAACCTTAGCCTCAGCTACCTTTTTCTCGTTTCGATCAGGGTTCTATGTATGAAATTCACCCTCTCCCGTACCTCAGGAAGTTTGTCAGTGGTCTGAGGATGCACAAAAGGTATGAACCTAGGATAAAATCCATATGTGCTATAAAATGGTGCGGATCGAGCAGTGCTATGTTGCGCACTATTGTAGGCCACCTCTGCTACCCACAACCATTCCACCCATGATTCGGTATTAGTGTCCACATAACACCGCAAGTACTGTTTGAGAGTCTGATTTAATCTCTCAGTTTGACCATCTGTTTGTGGGTGAAAGCTTGTGGAGGTGGCAGCTGAGATGTTCAGAGCGGAGCACCACACCTTCCAAAATTGTGCAGTAAACTGGGACCCACTGTCTGATACGATAACCTGGGGAAGCCCATGAAAACGAACAATGTTATCTAACAGAAGCTGTGCCACGTTACCGGACGAAGGGGCATGACTACACTCGATGAAATGACCCAGCTTGGTCAGACTGTCTATCACCACCAATATCGTTGTGCACCCTTGATCCTTCGGCAGCCCTACGATGAAATCCAAAGAGATATGTTCCCATGGTCTCACAGGGGTTGGTAAAGGACGTAAACAACCATAAGGTTTACCCCACTCTGACTTCATTTGAGCACATATCTCACATTTTCTGACCATAGCCGTAATGTCCCATCGCACTGTAGGCCACCAGAACTGGCGCAACACTCTTTCTAATGTTTTTTCCACACCGTTGTGACCAGCCACAGGAGATGAATGACACCATTTCATCACTTCTTTGCGTAACATGAGAGAAGGAACTAAGAGTTGCATGCCTTTCATAGGAATCCCATCTTTCAAACACCAGTCCCCATTCTTTTCCAACCAAGCCTTCCAGATAGGGCTATTCACCTCAGTCTTTACTTTTTCTAGGAACCGATCTGTGGATAACAAACATACAACTTTGTCTGGGCTGATTATGGCTTGTATTGGATTCTCACTGGGTGAAGTCGGGATATCTTGCCTAGTCAGTGCATCAGCCTTCCTATTGTCCTTCCCTGGTCTATAAGTGAGAACGAACTGAAATTCCTCAAAGAAGAGCATCCATCGTAATTGTCTGGGAGACAAAACTCGAGCTGAATTCATGTACTGTAAATTACTGTGGTCGGTATATACCGTGAAGGTGTGTTTTGCTCCCATCAAATAGTGACGCCATTCCTTGAAGGCTTCTTTTATTGCCAGGAGTTCTTTTTCGGCTACTGTATAATGTTGCTCTGCGTCATTGAGTTTCCGAGAAATATAGGCTACGGGATGTAACAGCCCATTGTCCGAATCTCTTTGAGATAACACTGCTCCTATGGCAACATCAGAAGCATCTGCTTCGACTGTGTAACGTTTCTCAGGGTTAGGATGAGCCAAGATAGGAGGAGAGGTAAATGCCGATTTCAACAGCTCAAAGGCCTGTTGAGCTTCCTCAGTCCATTCAAATTCCTTTTTCTTCTTCAATAAACAGGTTATGGGTGACACAACCTTGTAGAATTGGTCGATAAATCGACGATAAAAATTGGCAAAGCCCAAAAAACACTGTACGTCACGGACAGTGTTAGGAACCGGCCAATCTTGTACCGCCGTGATCTTCCTCTCAGACATTTCTTGCCCTTGTTCAGATAACATCACCCCCAAAAACTCGACTCGGGACACATGAAACTCACACTTGCTGAGCTTACAGAACAGATTGTTCTCCTGCAGAGCCTGTAATACCAGCTTCACATGCTCACTGTGGATGTTCGCGGTAGGGGAGTATATTAAAATGGCATCGATATAGACAATGGTGAATATGTTCAAATATTCTCTCAATACCTCGTTCAGAAAATATTGGAAGGCCGCCGGGGCATTACAGAGCCCAAAGGGCATCATCCGATATTCAAACAGCCCATACCTGGTGCAGAAGGCGGTCTTCCATTCATCGCCTTGTCTCATCCGCACAAGATGGTAAGCCCCCCGTAAGTCAAGCTTGGTAAAAATGACTGCATTTTTTACTTGATCCAAAGTACACTGATCAATGGAAGGGCGTATCTGTTTTTAACCGTCACCAGGTTGAGCGCTCTAAAGTCTATACATGTCCTCAAATCCCCATTTGCTTTGGATATAAAAAGCAAAGGAGAGGCAGCGGGGGATTTGGACGGGCGGATGAACACATTTGCTAAATAGGCATCCAAATATTTTTTCAAATGCTCGTTCTCTGTTTCTGAAAGGGCATAGATGCGACCACACGGCACTACTGCCCAAGGGACTAGATCGATCTGACAATCATATGGTCTATGTGGTGGCAACCGTTCTGCTTTCTTGTCACAAAACACCTCCTGGTACTCTTGATGCAGCTCATGCAGTACAGTATCTTGTTCAGCGGCTGTAGCTATTGCATGTTCCGTAACCAGCTCTCACAGTGGGAAAGGCATCTGAACAATACAATAGCACATACAAAACATGGATTCGAAAACAACTGTCTTTTTCTCCCAATCAATGTGAGGATTGTGTTTCTGCAGCCAAGGGAGTCCTAATATAAGGCCATATTGCGGAGCCTTGATAATATTAAAGGCAATCCTTTCAACATGAGTCCCCATACATGTCATTTCTATTTCATGTGTTTGCCATCGTATGGGTCCTGAATTTAGGGGTGGGCGGAATTTGCGTAGTCGCGCTACACAAAGCTCCGCGAAACGGTAAAAAATCTCCGCGAGCGCGCATAAGTTCCGCGAACATGCGGAATTGCTTGTTCCGCCCGTTCGCAATGCTTTTTTCCTGTTCGCGAACGCTGTTTGCGTGCTCGGGGAGAAATATCTCACGAACACGCATTTTGAGAAGCGCGAACAAGCAAAAATTCCGCGAAGCCACGGATCGCGGAATTTTTGGTAATTCCGCGTTCTCCGCGGAACACGAAAATGCCCAAATTCCGCAAGCGAAACAAAATTTACTGCCCAGGCCTAGTACTGATTCGAACTTTCTCCTATCCACTGCAAAAACAATTTCCAACTCTGTCTTCCTTTCAGTTTTGATTCCTAACTGACTTACCAGTGATTCATCCATGAACAACCCCGTGGCCCCAGAATCCAATAAAGCCTTTATCATGTGAGAGCTAGAACCATCAACCAACTGAATGTCCAAATAGAAATGCTCCTTAAAGGTGCATACTGATTGATGTACAGAAGGGATTTCTACCTTGCCCCTGGGATACCCTACCTCCAACCCAGGGCACACTAGTTTTCCGACCCCTTAAGGAAGGTAGTAGGGTTCTTTTGATCCCCCCATATTTACTCTTAGGTTTAGAAAAACAATTCCTCACATAATGGCCTTTCTCGCCACAATACAAACACAGACCTAGTTTTCTACGATGTTCTTTCTCGTTGTTTGTTAATGAAGCCCGTACTGTTCCTATCTCCATAGGCTCGGGAGTGGTAGGACCTCTCCCTCCTTGTGCGATGCTTTTATCATACCTAAGAGAAGAATACTCTCCTTCTTCTTTTCCCCCTTACGTTCATTTATCCTGTGATCCAATCGCAATGTCAGGTTAATCAAATCTAGACAAGAGGTGGGTTGGGGATCTATCTGTGCTAGAACATCCTTCAGTTCCTCTTTTAACCCCTGGTAAAACAGAGCGGCTTGCTTTTCTTTAGGCCATCGGGTTTCAGCTATTAATCTCTGAAATGTGGAGATATACCACACCAGCTCTTTGTGATCAAACATACGCTCAAACTCGGTTCAAATACTATCCCAATCATACAATAACGCATCATCTTTTCTGACCAAGGGTACAGCCCACTGTGCTGCATCCCCAACCAAGTAAGAAATCTCAAGCGCTACTCTGGCTTGATTTGTAGAAAGAACTTTAGGACGACAAGAGAAATGCAACAATATTTGCATCATGAACACCTGCACCTTTGTAGGATCCCCGTTAAATCTTTCTGGAACTGCTAAGGGTATCTGAACCGGTATCTCTACCGTGATAGGGGCAGATGCCGTCGTAGGACCACTTGCGGACCATGTAAACCCTTCTTGCCCACGGCTACCTGTTGCGTCAAAGGGAATCCTCTGCATCCTATCCACCCTTTCTTGCAAGGCTGCAGTTTGGTCTCTTGATGCAGCTAATTCAGTTTGTACCAATTGTAAAGCTGCAATTACATTCTCTAAGGTGGCCATAGTTGGGCACCCAATCGACCGGGAGGTTTAAAAAACTTGGACAGATTATTCTGTCATATGCGATCACCTCGGAGTAGGTTTGATGCTCAATTAGGGTCCACCTCTTGATTTTAATCCTGAAATACATAGAAGGCATACAAATGCACATGAATAATACACACTCAATAATTCTCGCTATATCCGGCATGATCTACACCAGACCGTCCAGTACCTAACCAAAGGAAAAGAATGCCCAACATCACAGGGGAAGAGAAGAAACTTCACAAGAGATCCTCCCCTGTTAAATGGCAATAGGAAAAGATCAGACCATTAAAGCCTCAATTGATATGTACCATGCACCTTAATTCCTGTTATCAAGTCACATGAAATATGCACATGCAGGGTTGTTCCCACCCTTGCAGTAGATAAAGAAGCAATGTCACAATGATCCGATCTACAGCATATATCCCAGCGTGAAATACTGACTTCACTCAAGATCAAAAGGGAACAAGTACCTCTCCTCGAGGTTTAGATAGGCGCAGACTCCTCTGAGTCTCAATGGATGTGAGAAAACCTCTCCTTGAGGTTACAGTGCTCAGGAATAAACAATGTGAGAAAACCTCTCCTTGAGGTTGCAGTGATCAGGAATAAAAAAGACGCCAACAGTTATGGAATAGAACACTGCCCTTTGCTGTTGAGACTGGAATTAGCAAGGCAGAAAGTCAAGAACAAAAGGCACGCAAGTATCTACCAGCGCACCACCCAATACATTACCTGCCGAAGTACAGTCGTGCACAGGACTCCTGGAACTGCTCCAAGAACCGGGTAACTCGAGCGGCAGGAATGAAAAATCTGCCTCGAGTCAGTCGCGAAGCCGCCCCTTCAAGGATTCCGGCCGGAAATCCTTTCGTTACGTGACCCCGGAAACAGGAAGCGGAACTTGGACTCACGGGAGTTGTAGTCCGGAACCGCTCACTCCGGATAGTTCGTTCCGGACCGAGGAAGCACGGCGATTCCCTCCTACGGGCGAACAGGTGAGTCATGACACTCTGCACTCATGTAATCACCCAGACACTACCGTTGCACTCATGCAATCAGTCAGCCATTACCCATGCACTCCGCCAATCACTTACACATTACCTCTCCAGTCATGCAATCACTCAGGCACTACTCATGCACTCTTGCAATCACCCTGGCATTACCCATGCACTGCTTCAATCATATATAAACTAACCATACACACTTACCACAATTCATACAACACTTACAAATTTTTTCTTTTTAAACCAAATAGGCGGTTCTGAAAAAAATTTTTTTTTCTTTTTTGTTTTATAATTTTTGTGTATTTTTTAACTCTATTTTACATTTTTTGGGTGTTTTTGTTTGTTAAAAAATGAAAAAAAACAGAACCAACAAGAAAAACATTGAAAAAATTATGCAATTAAAACTCATTGCATAAACAAACAAAAAAACTAAATTTAACACTTGTGGTTCTGAATGGCAACCAGGATAGCATTCACCGATTGCTCACCAACACATAATGTTTTTTACATTTCAAGCAACGCTGCTCTACTAGAGCTACGTCAGGATGAACATTAATTGCAGCAGTTGTTGTGCCAGCAGAAGAGGTACTGGGTCCAGTGATATTGTCATCAGTTGCTTCCTTTTCCTGTTGACGACGCAGTTGTTCCCTTGCTAAACGTCGAGGGTGCAGGGTCTGTAAATGCTTTAGTATAGAAGAAGTACCGCAAGAGTACTTCTTCTCTGACCCTCGTGATAATACTTTTTGGCAAATGGTGCATGTCACCTTCCTGGCATTTACCTTCTTTTCACCAGGTGGGATACTGAAAAAAGCCCACACGATGCTCTCATATCTTACTTTAATCGGTTCTTCCAAATCTTCTTCTCCTTCTGGTGGAAGCTGCTATGTTGGATCTCCAGCTGCCATTTTTTGTTGGTACAAAAAAAACCCCAAAAAGATCTAAAGAAGAGATCCAAAAGAAACAGGTGTCTCTACTGAGATGGTCTTGGAAGAATGAAAAAAAATGGGTGGGGTCCTTTAACTTCTAGAATCAAAAGCCTCTAAACCAATGAAAGTCTTTCTTTTGAAGTCACATGGGATTCGCGCACCAGGCGCGCCACAAGCGTGCACCCGACGCGATTTCCGAAAAATACATTTAACAGTAATATATCTTTATTCCAGTTACATATACATGATATTTACAATTATATTAAATAATGTCTTGGTATAATATATATATATTAAAGTTATATACATATACTTTTTAAACTCAAAGATTTGCGATGGATTTGCGCACCTGGCGCGACCCCCGGAACTACGTACGTGACGTTACGTGGGGCGGATCCACGCACCCGTTGCTTACGAAACGCGCATCGTACACGACTTAACCATTATGGCGGCGAAATACTTGGATTCACGCACCCATCGAGACAGGTACACGATCGGTACGCGAATCCAGTTTTTTATTTTAAAAAAACATTATATTTATATTTTAGAAAAGAGAAAGCATTATATTATTTTTATAACTATAAAAATATTTAAAAAAATATTTTTAGAACATTATACCATAGGTTTCAGGGACATTAACGTTAGAAATTAGCATTTAAAAAACCTTAGAAATTAACTGCACAAACCACAGGTTTCAGGGACGTTATAGTTATTTGGACATTTCACTCGTACAAAACCAGAAAAATCTGGCCGTTATAGTTAACCCGCGCCCCCGCAATGCACTGATGATGACGTCACATATTACTTCACTCATGACATGGTCAGTGACATCACTGATGACATCTCAAATGACATCACTGATGACATCATTGATGACATCACTGATTACATCATCCTGTGACTGTGTCTTTCTGTAAAGTTTAAATATGTTTTATATATATATAGGCCAAGGTGTATTGAAGAATGAGTGGGTGTATGAGTGTCTGAATGGATGATTTAGTAGGCGCGTGACTGACTATATAAGTGAGTGATTAAACATGTCTTACTGAATGTATGGGTTAGTGACTAAATTGTATGAATGTCTGTATCAGTCTGTCAGTTGGTGTGTAAGCGGCTGCATGTATTGGTGAGTAGCTACATGAGTGTCTATAAGGTTTATTGATTGGTTGTCTGAGTATCTGTATGGGTGCCTGGGTGCCTGAGTGTCTGTGTGGGTGGGTGGGGTGTGTGTGACTCCCTGCATGGATGTGTGAGTGGGTGATTCACTGGGTGTATGGGTTCAAGAGTATGTCTGTGAGGGGCTGCATGGGTGGGTGAGTGTGTGCATGGCTGTGTTGGTGAGTGAATGGATGTCTCAGTGGTACATGTGTGAGTAACTACATATGTGAAAGGCAGTATATGTGAGTGTTAGAGTATATAAATGATTATATGTGAGAGTGAGTGATTGTGAGAGTGGCTGTATGGATGAGTGTGTACTTGTGTCAGTGATTGTATAAGAGAGTAAGTATGTGTTAGTATCTGTTTAAATAAGTGAGGTGATGTGTGTATAACTGTGTAGGTGAGTAAATGGGAGAGTGATTGATTCTTTGCATGACTGACTGGCTGTGTGAGTAACTCTATGGGTGAGTGGCGGTGTGTGAGTGTCTGTATAGGTGTATGAGTGCATGTGATAGTGCTATATTGATGAGTGACTGCATGTATGAGTGACTGTATAGGTGAACAAGTAGATGTGTGTGTAGACCTAGGAATCAGTGAGTGGGTATGTAGTAACTGGTATTGGTGTGTCTTTGGTTTCGAAAATGGTAGTCTGTATTTTAGAGTGGTTGTATCAAAGGTTATATTAGGGTGTGAGGAGGTGCATCAGATCATCACGTGGATGATGTAATCAGTGATGTCATCAGTGATGTCATTTGAGATGTCATCAGTGATGTCATTTGAAATGTCATCAGTGATGTCACTGACCATGTCATGAGTGTTGTAATATGTGACGTCTACAGCAGTGCATTGCGTGGGCGCGAGTTATAGTTAGCTCAACTAACTATAACGGCCGAATTTCTCTGGTTTTGTATGCAGTGAAATGTCCAACTAACTAAAACGTCCCTGAAACCTGTGTTTCTTTCAGTGAATATATATATAAATATTTATATATATATATATATATATATTCACTGAAAAAACCATAGGTTTTAGGGACAGTTATAGTTACTTGGACATTGCACTCGTACAAACCCGTGAAATTCCCCCGTTATAGTTAGTTCAGCTAACTATAACTCGCGCCCCACAATGCACTGCTGATGACGTCACATATTACATCACTCATGACATGGTCAGTGACATCACTGATGACATCACTGATGACATCTCAAATGACATCACTGATGACATCATCCAGTGACTGTGTGTTTCTGTAAAGTTTAAATATTTTTTAAATATATAGGAAAAGACGTATTGAAGAATGAGTGGGTGTCTAAGTGTCTGTATGGATGATTTAGTAGGTGCGTGACTGACTCTATAAGTGAGTGATTTAACGTATCTTACTGAATGCATGGGTTAGTGACTAAACTGGGTGTATGTCTGTATCCGTCTGTCTGTTGCTGTGTAAGTGGCTGCATGTGTTTGTGAATAGCTAAATGATTTTCTATATGAGTTATTGAATGCTTGTCTGAGTATCTGTATGGGTGCCTGAGTGTTTGTGTGGGAGGGGTGTGTGCAACTCTGTGCATAGATGTGTGAGTGGGTGATTCACTGGGTGGATGGTTTCAAGAGTGCATCTGTGATAGACTGTATGGGTGGGTAAGTGTGTGTAAGAGTGTGTTAGTGAGTGAATGTATGTCCCAGTGGTACATGTGTGAGTAACTACATATGTGAAAGGCAGTATATATGTGTGTTGGAGTATATAAATAGCTATAAGCAAGAGTGAGTGATTGTGATAGTGGCTGTATGGATGATTGTGTGCTTGTATCAGTGATTGTATAAGAGCGTAACAATGTGCTACTATTTGTATGAGTAAGTGAGCTGGTGTGTGTATAACTGTATAGGTGAGTAAATGGCAGTGTGTTTAATTATTTGCATGACTGACTAGGTGTGTGAGTATCTCTATGGATGAGTGGCATTGTTTGAGTGTCTATATAGGAGTAAGAGTGCATATGATAGTCCTGTACTGAGTGACCGTAAGTATGAGTGACTGTACGGGTGAGTGAGTGGATGTGTGTGTGTAGACCTAAGAATCAGTGAGTGGGTATGTAGTTATTGGTGTTGGAGTGTCTATGGTTTTGCGAATGGCAGTCTGTAATTTAGAGTGGGTGTATCAAAGATTATATTAGGGTGTGAGGAGGTGCATCAGATTATCACGTGGATGATGTCTTCAGTGATGTCATTTGAGATGTCATCAGTGATGTCATCAGTGATGTCACTGACCATGTCATGAGTGATGTAATATGTGACGTCATCAGCAGTGCATTGCGGGGCGCGAGTTATAGTTAGCTGAACTAACTATAACGGGGGAATTTCACGGGTTTTGTACGAGTGCAATGTCCAAGTAACTATAACTGTCCCTAAAACCTATGGTTTTTTCAGTGAATTTCAAAGGTTTTTTAAATGCTAATTTGTAACTATAACGTGTCTGAAACCTATGGTTTTTCAGTGAATTTCAAAGGTTTTTTAAATGCTAATTTGTAACTATAACGTGTCTGAAACCTATGGTTTTTTCAGTGAATTTCAAAGGTTTTTTAAATGCTAATTTCTAACTATAACGTGCCTGAAACCTACGGTTTTTTCAGTGAATTTCAAAGGTTTTGTAAATGACAATTTTTAAATGTATTAATTGTTATATTAATTTTTTCATACTGATTTACTACATTTTTAGAAACAATTCTTTTTTTACATATTTTATTTGTCAAATTACATTGTAATTACATTATACATTACATTACAAAAATACTTTCTCAGAATGAATTACTTTAGTTTAAATACTTTGCAGATAGGCAATAGACTTTTAAGTACAGTAGTTACAGTTGTTGCAATGGGCAACACATTTTCAAACACAATGCAACATTCAGCTCAATGTGAATTTCTAGTTAAATGCAATTAGTTACTTTATGGATTACTTTTGTAACCACAGGACTGGATCCTAGATTCAGTCCTGGTACATCTCCTGTAAACAGTTGAGTAAAAGCGTTTTGGTTACAGTCGTGATTTTTAAGGAATATTATTGTATTTTAAAAGTTGACACTTTGAAACTTTTCTCATAGAATCACCAATGTTATCCTATGGAAGGAAATTCACTTAGCAGGTAAAAACTGTTATCGTTACTTTTTCTTACTCAGTGTTGGATGCTGGATCCAGCACTGGTGCATCTCCTGTAAACAGTTGAAAGAATGCGTTTAAGTCATACAGGCGATTTTTAAGGAATATTTGTAGTTTGTGAAAATCAACACTTTGAAACTTTTTTGCTGAAAACCAGTCAATGTTAGCCTATGAAGGAAATTCAAGTTACCGGTAAGTACGGTTAAAATTACTTTTGAGGATCAGTACTGGGCTGAAACATGCAGCACTGAGATCTCTCCTGATAACAGGTGAGTAAATCGGAATTCGTATTTCGGCTGATTTTAGAGGAATATTTTAAAGTTCCAAAACTCCACACTTAGAAGAATTTCCAAGTGAAACCAGTCAATGTTAGCCTATGGAAGGAAATTCAAGTTACTGGTAAGTACGGTTAAAATTACTTTTCAGGACCAGTACTGGGCTGAAAGATGCAGCACTGAGGTCTCTCCTGATAACAGGTGAGTAAATCAGAATTCGGATTTCGGCTGATTTTAGAGGAATATTTGTATGTTTCAAAAATCAACACTTAGAAGAATTTCCAAGTGAAACCAGTCAATGTTAGCCTATGAAGGAAATTCAAGTTACCGGTAAGTACGGTTAAAATTACTTTTCAGGATCAGTACTGGGCTGAAAGATGCAGCACTGAGGTCTCTCCTGATAACAGGTGAGTAAATCGGAATTCGTATTTCGGCTGATTTTAGAGGAATATTTTAAAGTTCCAAAACTCCACACTTAGAAGAATTTCCAAGTGAAACCAGTCAATGTTAGCCTATGAAGGAAATTCAAGTTACCGGTAAGTACGGTTAAAATTACTTTTCAGGATCAGTACTGGGCTGAAAGATGCAGCACTGAGGTCTCTCCTGATAACAGGTGAGTAAATCGGAATTCGTATTTCGGCTGATTTTAGAGGAATATTTTAAAGTTCCAAAACTCCACACTTAGAAGAATTTCCAAGTGAAACCAGTCAATGTTAGCCTATGAAGGAAATTCAAGTTACCGGTAAGTACGGTTAAAATTACTTTTCAGGATCAGTACTGGGCTGAAAGATGCAGCACTGAGGTCTCTCCTGATAACAGGTGAGTAAATCGGAATTCGTATTTCGGCTGATTTTAGAGGAATATTTGTATGTTTCAAAAATCAACACTTAGAAACTTTTTCAGCAAAAAGCAGGCAATTATATCCTATGGAAGGAAATTCAAGTTACTGGTAAGTACGGTTAAAATTACTTTTGAGGATCAGTACTGGGCTGAAAGATGCAGCACTGAGGTCTCTCCTGATAACAGGTGAGTAAATCGGAATTCGTATTTCGGCTGATTTTAGAGGAATATTTTAAAGTTCCAAAACTCCACACTTAGAAGAATTTCCAAGTGAAACCAGTCAATGTTAGCCTATGAAGGAAATTCAAGTTACCGGTAAGTACGGTTAAAATTACTTTTCAGGATCAGTACTGGGCTGAAAGATGCAGCACTGAGGTCTCTCCTGATAACAGGTGAGTAAATCGGCATTCGTATTTCGGCTGATTTTAGAGGAATATTTTAAAGTTCCAAAACTCCACACTTAGAAGAATTTCCAAGTGAAACCAGTCAATGTTAGCCTATGAAGGAAATTCAAGTTACCGAGTAAATACGGTTAAAATTACTTTTCAGGACCAGTACTGGGCTGAAAGATACAGCACTGAGGTCTCTCCTTATAACAGGTGAGTAAATCGGAATTCCTATTTCGGCTGATTTTAGAGGAATATTTGCACAATGGTGAAGGGAGGGGCGGGGCCTGAGGTGACATATTTGCAAACGCGCCCCGTGGCGCGTTTTAAGTTGGGGATTAAGTTCCCTTGAATCCTGAGGGTCCCTAGGGGCCAACTAGACCACCAGGAACCTCCAATATGCGCCAGGGGCTGCGTTGCAGAGACGTGTAGAGAGGCCACACCCCTTTTTACACCTCTCTGCAACGCAGCTCTGTGGCGCTTTCTGGATGTACCTGTTGGGCTAGTTGGCCCTCAGGGACCCTCAGGATTGAAGGGATTTAATTCCCCATCTTAAAACGCGCCACGGGGCCTGTTTGCACACATGTCACCTCAAGCCCCGCCCCTCCCTTCACCACTGTGCAAACGCGCCCCGTGGCGCGTTTTAAGTTGGGGGATTAAGTCCCCTTGATTCCTGAGGGTCCCCGGAGTCCAACTAGCCCACCATATACCTCCAAAAGCGCCATAGAGCTGCGTTGCAGAGAGGTGTAAAAAGGAGCGTGGCCTCTGTACACCTCTCTGCAAGGCAGCCCCCTGGCGCATACTGGAGGTTCCTGGTGGGCTAGTTGGCCCACCAGGAACCTGTGATGTCATCAGTGATGTCACTGACCATGTCATGAGTGATGTAATATGTGACGTCATCAGCAGTGCATTGCGGGGGCGCGAGTTATAGTTAGCTGAACTAACTATAATGGGGGAATTTCACGGGTTTTGTACGAGTGCAATGTCCAACTAACTATAACTGTCCCTAAAACCTATGGTTTTTCAGTGAATTTGTAAGGTTTTTTAAATGCTAATTTCTAACTATAACGTGCCTGAAACCTATGGTTTTTTCAGTGAATATATATATATATATATATATATATCTTTCTCATTGACCCTTCTGAACTGTGGGACCCGTGGGAGGTGGCACGCATGCCGGCAGAGCATACCGGCTTGAAATCCAATATGAAGAGTCAGGTAGGCGCGCTCTCAGGATGCAGCACAGTCACAGTATTGCAGGAATCTGTTTATTCACACAACGCGTTTCGACTGCCCAGCAGCCTTGGTCACATGTGTTTACATCACCACTAGGGTGTCCTTAAAAGTGCATAATAGACATAAAGGAAGGACACAAAAGGATCTAATGTGTCGGCCATATTGGAACGGTGTTCATCAAGTCAGAAAGAGTGTAGAACATGCCATGGTAAGTGTACACCCTTATAATGAGGAATAAAATCAACAACAGTCCAGCTGATTAGCCATAGATGTTACACAAAATGCATAATGCATATTGGCACCCAAATGGTGAAGGCGAACTATCCTTGGCAAAGTGCCTTACTGAAGTACACTACTAGTGATGAACCGGTCCAAAGAACAGAATTCACGGCAGGCCATAGAGTGTGAAGGCATAGTGCCAGAATTAAGCTGTGTTGTCAAATACTTTCCCACATAGTGTGGGTCAGTCTAGGCTGGAAAGTAAAGTGCCAGATGTCAAAGATAAAAACTCTAAGTGAGTACACCATGGGTACTGGACTAGTGTCCAGGCTCCTACTGACTGTAATTGCACAATGCACAGTGATCCACAAATAATAAGATCAAATGTAATCATGCATGAGATATCTTATCTGTGATGATATCCCAGAATATGTAAAAAATGTACTACTGCCACTACACACATAGCAAAAATAATTAAACTGGATAAAATGTACAAATCTCCCTCCAGTAAATGCAACAGTAATAAAAGTGTTTGATTGCGGATAGGTAATATTTACAATGGCAATTCCAGTCAGTACAACAGTAGAGAAACTGTTAAAATGTGGAGGGGTAAAATGTATTATTCCCACTCCAGCCAATACAACAGTAGGGAAAGTGTTGAATTGGGGAGGGGTAAAATTTACTATTCCCATTTCAATAAGTGTAGCAGTAGGGAAAGTGTTGGATAGCGGCGGGGTAAAGTTTACTATTCCCACTCCAGTCAGTACAACAGTAGGGAAAGTGTTGTATTGTGGAGGGGTAAAATGTACTATACCCACTCCAATAAGTACAACTGTAGGGAAAGTGTTGGATAGTGGAGGGATAACATTTACTATTCTCACTCCAGTCTGAACCACAGTAGGGAAAGTGTTGGATTGCGGAGGGTTAAAATTTACTTTTCTCACTCCAGCCAATACAATGGTAGGGAAAGTGTTGGTTAGCGGAGGGGTACATTTTACTATTCCCACTCCAGTCTGAACAACAGTAGGGAAAGTGTTGGATTGCGGAGGGGTAAAATGTACTATTCCAGTCACAACAACATTAAAAACAAACAAAACATCACAATTGAATATTAAATTATTTAAATAACAAAGTAAAGTATGTTAAATAATAAATACTAATATATTTAATATTAAAAATTAAAAAAATTAAAACATATCGCAATGTTCAATACATATCACAAACACCTACAAACATTATTATAAATAAAAGACAAAAACAAATTTCATACAAATAAAAACATTTATTAGAAATTATTTATAAACAAACAAATATTTTTTACATAACATTAATTTAGTTACTTCCCACCCTATAATCCCACAAAACTCACAACCTGCACCTAAAAGTACTGTACCGGTGCTCCGAGCTTGCACAAGACTTTGGTTGTGTGTTGGTGTGGTTCAGGTACATAGATGACCTCTTTATCATCTCGAGGGGCCCTGAGGATCTAGCCACTGACTTCATTAGGAAACTCAACGACAACAACCGCAACATACTACTCACTGGTAAGATCAGCAGCACCACAGTGGAATACTTGGACATTAAGATTGACATCAGGCAGAAAACCATGCACACTGAGCTCTCCTGCAAAAGCACTGCGGGCAACACCTTACTGCATGCACTCAATAGCCATCCTGAGACCCTCAAGTGGAGCATCCCGTATGGGGAACTACTAAGAGCCAAACAGAATTGCAAAACTGAGGCAGCTTATCAACACGAGTGTGGGATCATGTTGAACAGATTCAGGAAGAGAGGCTACCCGACCTGGGTTCTCAAGAGGGCGAATGATAGAGCGGACGGCATCAGTAGACAGGAGATGCTCATAGACAAGACCAACACCAAGACTGAACACACTGAAGACGGCACAAAGATCATCCTGGCATATGATGGCGACGCCACCAATGTCAGGTGGATTCTTGTGAAGAACTGGAACATTCTCAAAAGTGACAGTACTATAGGCAACAGCATAGAGGACAGACCATGCATCACCTACAGAAAAGGACGCAGCCTCAGGGACAAGTTGGTCCACAGTGACATCACTACGGTCACGGCTGGCAACACACACAACCTTCAAGGTTTCTTTCCTTGTGGACACTGTAAGGCATGTAACAACAGCCTGATGCGCAAGGAAATGACACAGGGTCCTACTAAGAGGGTGATCTTCCAATTTCTCACGTGTAGTACCAACTTTGTTATTTATATCATTGAGTGTCCATGTAAATTGTGGTACATTGGTAGCATAACTCTGATGGCCAAAAAGAGAATCTTAGAACACACGAGGGCCGTCAACAACAGGGACCCTAAGTATCCAGTAGCCCGGCACTTTCAGGAAAAGTATTTCTCAGACTCATCCCAACTCACATACTGTGCCATTGAACAGGTAACCTACGGCCCCAGAGGTGAGGATAGAGTGCTTAAGCTTAGGAAGATGGAGTCTAAGTACATAGTTGACTTCCAGACGAAAATTCCGGGTGGGCTGAACCAGGATGAGGAACTTGCTGTCCACCTCAAAGAGGAATGATTTCTTTGCCTCTATTCTTGAACATTCCTTCATCTGCAATAAGTAAGAAAATTGTTCATTTTGTATGTGAAGACAAACATAATTTGTTTTTATCTCTATACCTTTGATGCTGACTTGTTTTCTTTGTGTTCTTCTTTGTAGGAGGAAAGGAAGGGACCCATCACCAGAAACTCATGAGCACGGGCTTCCCCACCCTTTTCTTTGTCTTCACTTCTGGGATACAATCACAGATAAGATATCTCATGCATGATTACATTTAATCTTATTATTTGTGGATCGCTGTGCATTGTGAAATTACAGTCAGTAGGAGCCTGGACACTAGTCCAGTACCCATGGTGTACTCACTTAGAGTTTTTATCTTTGACATCTGGCACTTCACTTTCCAGCCTAGACTGACCCACACTATGTGGGAAAGTATTTGACAACACGGCTTAAAACTGGCACTATGCCTTCACGCCCTATGGCCTGCCGTGAATTTTGTTCTTTGGTCTGGTTCATCACTAGTAGTGTACTTCTGTAAGGCACTTTGCCCAGGATAGTTCGCCTTCACCATTTGGGTGCCAATATGCATTATGCATTTTGTGTAACATCTATGGCTCATCAGCTGGACTGTCGTTGATTTTATTCCTCATTATAAGGGTGTACACTTACCATGGCATGTTCTACACTCTTTCTGACTTGCTGAACACCGTTCCAATATGGCCGACACATTAGATCCCTTTGTGTCCTTCCTTTATGTCTATCATGCACTTTTAAGGACACCCTAGTGGATATGTAAACACATGTGACCAAGGCTGCTGGGCAGTCGAAACACGTTGTGTGAATAAACAGTTTCCTGCAATACTGTGACTCTTTGTGCTGCATCCTGAGAGCGCGCCTACCTGACTCTATACATAAATATATATATGTATATACATATAAATATATTTGTTATATTTTTATATTAATTAAAAAAATGAAAATATAATATAAATTAAAATTATTAGTTTGATAATTGTCTTTTAAGTAGATATATATGTAAATATATATATATATATATTTATATATATTCATTATTATATGTGTTTAACTTTTTTAAATTAAGATTATTTGTTATATTTATGAACATATATTAAATCCATGTTTAATTAATGTTAATATTTAATATATTTAATATTTATTTTTAATGTTATATATATTTAAAAAACAATATTTAATTCAACAATATTAATGATAATATTTTTGTACTTACCATTATAAGTATAGGATGCTGATATTTTTGATATCGATATTATATTCACAATATTTTTGTAAAGGGATATTTTAGGTGGCAATATTTTGTCAGTGAACAAGAGGTTTGCACACACCAAAATTATTTAGTTCCTACAACACCTTCATTTAATAACTAGGAGATGGGAGTAGAGTTTTAGATTGATTGTTCTCCAGTAAAGCTACAATTTAATTGCTTTACTATCATTTCTTGTCACAGCAAAGTCATCCTTTGCACATGTACATCTATTTACTTTAGAACTATTCATACACCTACGTGTAAATCTCCACTATTTTTTCTATTGGCCATTCTATTTACAATTTACAAGTAGAGGGTTTACACTGGGTGCAGAGAGAAAGCTAGAGAGGCGAAGTTGGAATACTCCACTTATAGATCTACAAATTGGATTTTGTAGTGTGTGAGTAGTACTACTGTAGTACTGCTTTACATACTACAAATCGTTCGTGAATTGGACCCCTAATGTGGCAGGGAGGTACTGTTCATGCTGTTAAGTGCCTTGAGTCTTGTATTCTTGTCGCTATATCAGGACCCATAAAAAAATGGACTGGAGAAGAATACTCATTTTCTCCAGATTTCCTGGTTTATAGAACAGTATATTCTATTATTTAGGTAGAAATGCATAATTCCCTAGTGGTAGAAACTATCCTTTTCACTATTTCTTTGTTGCACAACACTGTGTGCCAGGTACTTATCAAAGAAATTAAAGTAAAGAATTAATATGAAAGAAAAGAAAAATGTAAAAACACAAATAACTATATGAATTCGGCTAGTACAGTTAATTTAAAAGTGTTACAAAACCCCATTGCATGGAATATTTCCTTCACACCTTTAAAACCTGTCAGTATAGGAGGCCAGAAATGGTGGTGTTTGGACAAAATATTGAGTTGTAAATATCGGGAGAGAGAAATATCAGATATTAAATATATTGATACATAAATATTGTGATCAAAGAATATCGTTGACTAGAATATTGTTTTAAATTACATCAATGCTTTTAATACTGTTTTCAGTAATATAGTGGTTACAAAATATCGTTCTTTAATTATTTTAATGTGTTTTATTTGATATGTGAATGGGTTACTACTGATTATATAAATGTTAGTAATCATTTTATAATTTAGCATGTAATTTTAAGTGATTTCGAATTTTGTATTTAATTTTTAATATTAATTTATGGTGTTGTAGTGGGTTGTTGGGTTTGTGGGGGATACATTGGGAAGAAAATTAGGTAATAATTAATGATTAATTATTTAATAATTTTTTTAATTATATTGTTGATATTTATAATTTAAATTATGTTATACTGTTTCATTTTTGTTATATGTTATTTAAAGGCTGTTAACTATAAATTGTTAATTTATTATTTAATTGATGTCTAATTATGTAATTTATGGAATAGTAATTTATCTGACTGTAAGGGTATAGGGTGGGAAGTTAATTAGGCCTTCTTGGTCCCCGGAGACCCTGTCAGCAGGGGTCAAAATCAAAGAGGAGGGAAATGCAGCCCACTACGTGAGACTTAATAGGCCCACATCACCAGGGACAAATATAATAAATAAGGGGGTGTAGCTTATCCCCCAGGGCTGCATGTTCTTGTAAAGGGTAGGGGGGGCGTGTGGTCCCCTTTCCAAGCCTATTTTGGCCCCTGAGATCCTATCCACCTGGTCCAAATATAACAAAGAAGGGGCGGAGGCCATGCAGCCCCTTCACAACCCTTTTTAGGCCCCAAGGACCCATCCCAAAGGGCCGCATGTTATAATGTGCAGGGGGGCTGCCTGGCCCAAACCAATTTTGGCCCCAGGTACCTCATCCCCTGTAGCATTTCTTAATTATAAGTGGGTGCCCCGATGTCCATCGAGAATTGGAGGGCTGTGGGAGGAGCCTGGGACCCCGCAGCCCAAGCCGGCTCCCCGCATGTTGCTGGGTGCCTGCATTGCTCCGGCCTGGATGGAGCAGCTGTTTTCTCCTTGCTCCCCATGGGCGTGAGCGATATCTGTGATATTTTCCTGCCTGCACTTCTGCTCTCAGCTGGCAGGAGCATGTTTAAATCTCCCACAAGGAGGCAAAAGTCTTGCATGTTTGCTCTTGTCTGACAGGAGATATAAAAATACTCCTAGCAGATGGGAGCAAACACATTTTTCCCTGCCCACGCTGGTACAGACAGGGAAACTATTGTGTCCCTGGTGTGGTGTTGGAAACTGGGCTTCTTTGCAGATCCCCCCACTTTTTGCCCCAGTTAGATCTGCTAAATGCTGGTTTCTGACTCTAATAGTGCACTGGGACCTGCTAACCAAGCCCCAGTGCGAGAACTCTTTCCCCAGAAAGTAATGTGAATTGGTACACCTAAATGGCAAGGTTCTTTTCCCCTTATGAATCCCTACTATATGGTATCAGTGGTTCCCAGCGCAAGGGTGGTAAAGGGGTCACCAGGGCTGCAGCACTATATTGAGCCATCCTGTGTAACCCAAGTAAAAGTATGTCTGCAGTTCTGCCATTGCAGCCCTGCACGAGCAGCCTGCCTGCTCAAGAGTGACTGCACACATCATGTGCTGCAAAGTCACACCACTGCCTTAATGAGAGTAAGTCACTCCTAAGTTGTCCTCCTAAGCCCAGGAGGTAGAGTCCATTATACTAAATGTGTGGATCCCTATAGTAACCCTGTAGAGCAAGGTTTTACTGTATGTGACTGGCTGTCCATAGAGTAACATGGGCTGACTACTGAGGAAACTTGAGATAGCCAGCTCCATTATGGAACAACTGAATTGTGTTGTGTTTTGTGCCAAACACCGTGCTTTTTCACCACAACATGATTCTCGTGTTGAGGGTGAGCTGGCATGCATGTAGGTGCCACCCTGATTGGGTGCCCACCTAAGATTTAGTGCTTCAGTGCCTTGGCAGGCTTCCCCAAGCCATTTGCAGCCAAGACAAGAGTCTGCCCTCCTGGTGGGATGTGCTAGCACTTCCCCAGGATGGAGACAAAGGGCTGGGCAGGAAGAAGGGTACACCTCCTGCCTTCCAGGATGGCTAGTGTTTGCAGTGATCAAGGCAGACAGCCTCATAGGCTTTCACCAACCATGTTCCCCACTCAAGAACGAAGCCCTTCCTGCACTGTTCAGCCTGACAGGTGGGAAAATGTGTTATTCAGGAGGCGCACACCTTCAAAAGGCTAGCCACACCTTTAGGGTGGGTAGGAGGTCTGTACAGCAAAGAACAGGTTCTGCCATGTTGCAAGAAACTAAATTATAGGAACTCTGGGCAGAAAGGTGATGTACACCCACAGGATGTTTTCACCTCAGGGGCCGGTTATCCACAGGGACCAGTAGCCCATTGGCTACTCTTCCTCACACCTTTAACACCCCCTAAACTAGGATTTAAGGGTCTCCCCTGGCACCAGAACCACAGTTCTGACTTTCAGTCTGAGACGAGGCACAAAGAAGACACCATAACTGTCAACAGTACTTTGGACTCTGCTGCAGTGCGAATATAGGACCCTTAAGTGTCCTGAAGAGACCATATACTGTAACTGTGTGTTTGATGTCTGTACGTGGCAAAAGCTCTTAGCTCCCAGCAGTGGACACCAGAAATTAAAGCAGACTCCCTTGGATTGTTAGGACCAGTCCCCTACAAGCTGCAGGAAAATTAATGTGCTACTGACAAGAATTGAGCTCAAAGAGAAGTGGTGTCCTGCAACCCAGAAGTGGTAGCTAAGCTTTCAACAAGTTTCTAGCAGCTACTCCACTATTATCGACCTCCAGCCGCCGAGGTCACCATGGAATACATTTGCTGCAGCCAAGGCTTGGTGATCACCATTTGAGTGATTAACCCCTTGAGTGGCATCACAGCGAATGATGTTGGCAACGACCCCGCTGCTGTGTTCCTGCATCCTGAAGTTGGAGTCATTGAGTGTGTGGTAAAGCATCATTGGCGCAACCTGCCCCGGTGATTGACAGCTGCCAGCTACCTCTGCACCCGGAGCCGCCGAGCAAGGTAAAAGAAATCCAGCTGTTGAACCTTCTGTCTAGGACCCCAAGGGTCTCTACTGTCTGTGGGTAGAGTGGAACTCCATCTCCAAGTGTGGTTTTGTCAAGTGCTGCAAGTTTGACAGCTCCCGTGGATCCCGTTCAGCACCAAGGACAACCAAGTCACCTCTGCATCCAGACTCCCTGGGCAAAGTAATGAAGCAACAACTGTTGGAACTTGGTCTAGGGACTCACATGACCTTATCCACAAGAGGGTTTATTTGAACTCACCATGCAAGTGACTGAGTGTGACCTGTGTTTTCCCCCATTAATTTCCGTGGGACCAGTTTGACAGATTTTCTGCATTTATTTTTGAATGCTTTAAAAATCCACAGCGCCGGTTGTATGTATGATACAAAGTTCATTTTAGGATCTATGTTTATATAAAAATACACTCAATTTTTATAAATTGGTGTTGGATTTCCTTAGGACAGTCGCAATTACTTATGCACCTTAATGTTTCTGTAAAATGATTTGCACATGTTCCTCCAGTAATGCCTGACTGCTCTTTGCCAAACTGCCAGGACTGAGCTGAGGATTATTCTTGTTGAATCCAAGGATCATCTATGTGTATTGTGAGAATATAGCATGGTCGGCCTCCCAGCCATACCACATAATATTCCACCTTACAACAGGTGGGCTCACCGGGATACAGTCACTGACCCGTTCCCAGGAGATGGCACCCCCAGGGCCTTTAATTGGTCTGGGAGGGAGCCACATGGTTCCCTCCCTTTTAATTAGTTTGATGGCCCAAAGGACGGGGTCCCTGGGGCCTTTTTGAGGCTCCGTGAGTCGATTGCCCATTCCCCTTTTATTTACAATTTAGGCCCATGGAAAGGGGTTCCTGGGGCCTAATAGCATCCAGGAGGGTGGCTGCACGCCCCCTTCATTTAATTACTCAGGCCAAGGGGATGGGGTCCCTGGGGCTCTCTTAGGCTAGGGGACCTGTTGCCACACTGCCCTTTTTAATGCATTTTAGCTTGGGGAAATGGGGACCCAGTAGGGCTAATTAGGGTCCGGGAAGAGGTCACTCCCCCCTCTCTGTTTTTTAACTTGCTCCAGGGGACGGGGTCCCAAGGGCCACTCAGAGACTCAGGGGGGGGCACATGCCATCTCCCTAAAGTAAATACATTTGTCATCCCCCAAGGCCCTGGCCCACCCCATTCCTTTTTTAAACAAGCACGGAGCCCACACTTTTTTTTGCTGCATATTAGTGGCAAAGGTTTTAAAAACATCATTTCTGGCCCCAGACTGGGTCCCTCTGGGGTGTTTTTATAAGACTCAGGACTTCGTCCAGAGTCCTAAGATGGCTGCAATCACTTCCTGGTTGATGCAGTGGGAGCTAATCAGATCTCCGCGGATCCTCTGCAGCATGACATATCCAGCTATTTTGAACCTTAATTGCACAAAAACTACTGATTTAAAAAATACCTTTATATTTAATGGAATACCACTTGGTATTAAAAACCAATGTGCCACTATTGGTATAGGGCTGACCTTTGTCAACCCCCTCAAATCTTAGGTACCCCAATTTTGGATCATCTGGGCACCATGGAGGAAGGGCTCAGGAACCCCTGTAGTCACACATTTGTCAGGGTGCATTCCTCTCCATAAATACATTGGCATTGATTCCTTCATCCCAATGAACTAGTACAAGGAAGGAGCCAATGCCAGTAGGTTTACGGAGAGGAACGCAGCTTGACAAATGTAAGATTTGATAGGGTCAACTAAGGTCAGCCCTATACTGATAGTGGCATGCGCAAGGGTGTGTGCTACGCAGGGATCCAGTGTTTTCATCCTGAAGAATGCCATAGACTGGCATGAGCCAACAGGCAGAAACATGTTGACAATTTGAGTGGTGATGGAGTACTAGTTCCCCTTTTGTCATTGTTTGTTTTTAATACCAAGTAGTTTTCCATTTAATATAAAGGTCAGATTGGCATAGCACATTGTTTTTAAATTATATTATGTCACAGGTCCATACTTAGTTAGAAGTGCCTCCCTGATCTTTAGGGGCAGGCCCGCTCTACAACAAATTGGGTTTTTGAAGAGTGTGGGGAAGAGTGTGGGGAGTCCTATGATGAAGCATGACACCTGGTGGTGAGTGAGGACATTGCATCACATTTTTGTGTATGCCCAGAGATAGGCTGTTTGTAAGGTACAGCATTGGTTTGAATTGTTTCTCGGGTGGCTGTGCTGTTTGAAGGGTGAATAGTCAATTTAATCCATGTGAAACCAATGCTTTCCATACTGTTGCTTAGACTGGAGTGGGAATAGTAAATTTAACCCCTCTGAAGTCCATTGTTTTCCCCACGGGTACAGTGACTGGAGTAGGAATAGTAAATGCAACCCTTCAGTAGTCCAACACTTTCCCTACTGTTGCATAAACAGTTCATAAAATTGGTTAAATGGATTTTATAGCATTAATTGTTTATGTTTTTATAGTATTTATATTATTATATTATATTATTTGTTTTTCATTTATAAATGGATTTTAATTTTTACTGTATTTTTAGTAAATGTGTTTCTTTATGGTTTTAAATTTATATTTTATTTATTGTGTACATTAAATAATATATTATTTCTTATTGAATTGTTTATATTTTTTGTGGTTTTATGGTATTTGTATCAAATATCTGTCTATCTATTTGCCTATCTATCTATCTATCTATCTATCTATCTATCTATCTATCTATCTATCTATCTGGCTGTCTATCTATCTATACATATATCTATATATATATCTATATACCTATTTATATCTATCTATATATATATATATATATATATATATATATATATATATATATATATCAATGCCACAACGGTTCGCTTTTCCCGGATATTCAGGCGCTCAAAAGGTGCGTAACCAACGCGGTTGAACCAAACCGCAATTACTGTATTCAAAACCTCTATATAGAAGTAAAGGTCGCACTCCAGCAGCATTCATCCAAAACGTAATTTATTCTTAAATCATTTTCTTCAGTGGTCAACACAGATCAACCAACGCGTTTCGGTATCTCCATATACCTTGATCAAGGTATATGGAGATACCAGCAAGCGTTGGTTGATCTGTGTTGACCACTGAAAAATGATTTAAGAATAAATTACTTTGGATGAATGCTGCTGGAGTGCGACCTCTACTCTATATAGAGGTTTTGAATACACATATATATATATATATAATGTACTGACAGTCGCCAGTTGGTAGTAATAGTTAGGACCTAGTTTCCATAGGAAGAACATTTTTTGTTTTGCCAATAACTTTAGCGCCTCTTGAGGATTCTTCACAAAATTGTCAGAACTTATACTTTAGTTGGTTCAGCTGCTGTGTTGAAAGTTTCTGGGTGATCTGTCAAGTGGTAACTGAGAAAAAGGGGGGTCCCAAAACAAGTTTTCCCAATGTTAATTCTCATACAGATTTTGAACACGACGACAGCCCGAGCGTCCAGAATGCAAGCTTTTTGTGCTTAGGTGTTAATTTGTGTAGTATTATAAGAGTTATTAAAGGGCAAAAAATAGAGATATCTAGGGATGCGGATCCTTCAGCAGGAATCCGCGGATCCACACGCCAAAGTAAAGACCTCATTGACTGGCCGTACCTTCTTTTATCGGAAAACAGTCCCCAGGGCTCAAATTTAGGCTGTAATGTTAAAGAACAGGTCAGGGTAGAGATTCCCTGACCCTATGGGGGGATATAAATGGGGTGAAAGCATAAATTGTTATGTTAAAATGCATCTAAATATTTTTGGGGACATTTTACGAGATCCTCAGATCCACACGCAGTGCTCAGCACAAACCCCCTCACCTGTGGAACCACAAATCCTAATGCAGCTCATCCAAGGCCCTGTCTCTTTTCTCTACCACTCTACAAATGCACCTCCTGGCAAACTACTAGTTGGGGGATAAAGTACCCTTGGTTGCAGAGGGTCCTTGGGGGCCAAGAACCCCTCCTGTTACCACCGGTATGTCCCATTCAACATGTTTGCTGGCAATCCTGTTGTGGTGTTTGCAGAGTAGTGGAGAAAGGGGGCGTGTCCTCCAATAACCTCGCTGCAATCCAGCTCTGTGGGACTTACTGGAGGTAACAAGAGGGGAAGTTGGCCCCCAGGGACCCTCAGCATCCAAGATGACTTCACCCCCCAACCAGCAGTGCACCAGGAGGTGCATTTGCAGCGTGGTGGAGAAAGGGGGCAGGATCCCAAGACTTCTCAACAATACTGCAGTGTGGGACTTACTGGAGGTAACAGGAGAGGTAGTTGTCCCCAAGAATCCTCTGGATCCAAGGTGACTTAATTCCCCAGCCATCAGTGTGCCAAGAGGTTCGTATGCAGAGTGGTAGAGAAAAGGGGCATGGCCTTGGAAGTTCTCTCATCAATTCCACTGTTTGGGACTTAATGGATGGTAACAGGAGGGCTTGTTGAGCCGCAAGGACACTCAGCATTCAAGGGGACTTCATCCCCAACTAGTAGTGTGGCAGAAGGTGCATTTTCAGAATAGTGGAGAAAGGGGGCGTGACCTCCAAAGACATCTCAAAAATCCCACTGGGTGGGACTTACAGAAGGTAACAGGAGGTCTTGTTGGCCCTCAGGGTCCCTCAGTAGCGTAGGGGACTTTATCCCCTGACCAACAGTGCACCGGGAGACACTTTTGCAGAGTGGTGAAGAAAGGGGGTTTGGCCTTTGGCGACCTGCCAGTCTTTAAAAGAGAAAATTAAATTGTATTTATTCAGGGAGGGGATCTGAGAGGCCCTCTTCCCTGGGCCAATTTCAGCCCTGGTGACCCCATCCCTCAGGCCTGGCCTTTTTATTGTAATTTTTCTTTAAGTAAAAGGGAGGGGGGCCGAGCAGCACCCCTCCTGGCTGGTTTTCTGTCCCAGGGACCTCATTCCCAGGCCCGGCATCTAGTGTGGGTACCCTGGTCCCACCCAGGGCCCCCAGTGGGGGGACACAGGGGAAGCCTCAAGGCCCCCACAGTCCCTGCCAGCTCCCCACCTACTTGGGAGCCGGCACTGCTTTAGCACAGAGGGAGCTGCTAACATGCTGCTCCCTCTCTGTTAAAGCCATTGTGCTCCGCTTTGAGCAAGCAAAAGCAAAATGCTGTTGTTTGCTCAAACTGGAGCACAGTTTGCTATGGCTTAGTGGTAAAGCTCATGCCAAGACATATCAAACAGCTACGTCTTGGGGTGGGCACCCAGGGTCATAGCAGGAGCTGGTCCTGGGGGGTGGTAGTCTCCAGTGCCATCTATGGCTCCAGGAGGGGAGTCGCGTGGCACACCTTCATCGCAGGACACAGCCTCGGGGAGGTGGTGGTCCCTGGGGCTGCGAGATGCTGTGCAGCCCCCCACTTTAACTGTTTCCATTTGCCTCGGGTAGGTGGCAGTCCCTAGGGCTGCGGTGTGCCCCATGGGCCCACGGCATTTCTTTCACTTTAGCCTCGGGGAGGTTGCAGTTTCCGGGCACTGTGAGGAGGTTGGAGCCCCAGCATTAATACAATATTTGCCCTGGGCAAATTGTAAAGAATACCTCAGGGAGGTGGAAGTCCCTGGGCCTGAGGAGGAGGCCATGCGGGCCCCCCACAACATTTTATTGTTTGACCCGGGGAGGTGGAGGTCCCGGGGGCATGGAGGATGCCGCATGAGCCCCTCCTACATAATTAATAAACACTTCCCCCGGGTTTGGCCCACATGGTGGCTTCATAAAAAAGACTTGCAGGAGCCCATGCGTTTTTTTTTATTTTGCTGCGGATGGACGGGTCCTCCAATGAATTTGTGGCAAAATTAATTAAAGCAAAAGTACTTTTAACCCCTTGCGGGTCCCTATGCTCCCCCACCATATCTGGGGGGTCAGGTTATTCCTTTTTACTTTTTTTGTGGGACTCAGCATGGCTGTCAACACTTTCTGGTTGAAGTGCTGGCGGCCAATCAAATTTTAGTAGAATCCGCAAGTCCACTACAAGGACTCACATGCCCAGATATCTATATTTTTTAAACTTAAATATCTCTGAAAACTATTGAATGGATTTATACCCAATCACAAAAAGCACAGCTTCTGGGCCAACATCTAGCTTTCTCCCAAATCTGGTGTAATTCCGTTCAGCGGTTCGGTCTGTAGTCGTGTTCAAAAAATGAAAATTCCCAACAGACATAACATGGCGAAAACGTGTTTTGGCACCCCCTTTTTTCTCAGACCCTGCTTGACATATCACCCCCAAATTTCAACAAAGCAGCTGAACCAAAAATTAAAAGGTTTCTGAAAATTTCATGAAGATTCGTCAAGCGTCACAAAGATATATATATCTATATATATATTCACTGAAAAAACCATAGGTTTTAGGGAAAGTTATAATTAGTTGGACATTTCACTCGTACAAAACCAGAGAAATTCCCCGTTATAGTTAGTTCAGCTAACTATAACTCGCGCCCCACAATGCACTGCTGATGACGTCACATATTACATTACTCATGACATGGTCAGTGACATCACTGATGACATCACTGATGACATCACTGATGACATCATCCAGTGACTGTGTGTTTCTGTAAAGTTTAAATATGTTTAATATATATAGGGAAAGGCGTATTGAAGAATGAGTGGGTGTTTAAGTGTCTGAATGGATGATTTAGTAGGTGCGTGACTGACTCTATAAGTGAGTGATTAAACGTATCCTACTGAATGCATGGGTTAGTGACTAAACTGTGTGAATGTCTGTATCTGTCTGTCTGTTGGTGTGTAAGCGGCTGCATGGGTTTGTGAATAGCTACATGAGTGTCTATATGGGTTATTTATTGGTTGTCTGAGTATCTGTATGGGTGCCTGAGTGTTTGTGTGGGTGGGGTGTGTGTGACTCTGTGCATAGATGTGTGAGTGGGTGATTCACTGGGTGCATTGTTTCAAGAGTGCATCTGTGATGGACTGTATGGGTGGGTGAGTGTGTGTATGGGTGTGTTAGTGAGTGAATGTATATCTCAGTGGTACATGTGTGAGTAAATACATATGTGAAAGACAGTATATATGCGTGTTGGAGTATATAAATGGCTATAAGTGAGAGTGTGTGATTGTGAGAGTGGCTGTATGGATGAGTGTGTGCTTGTATCAGTGATTGTATAAGAGCGTAAGAATGTATGAGTAAGTGAGCTGGTGTGTGTATAACTGTATAGGTGAGTAAATGGCAGTGTGATTAATTATTTGCATGACTGACTAGGTGTGTGAGTACCTCTATGGATGAGTGGCGGTGTGTGAGTGTATATATAGGTGTATGAGTGCATATGATAGTCCTGTACTGAGTGACCGTACGTATGAGTGACTGTACGGGTGAGTGAGTGGATGTGTGTGTAGACCTAAGAATCAGTTAGTGGGTATGTAGTTATTGGTGTTGGAGTGTCTATGGTTTTGAGAATGAGAGTCTGTAATTTAGAGTGGGTGTATCAAAAGTTATATTAGGGTGTGAGAAGATGCATCAAATTATCACATGGATGATGTCATCAGTGATGTCATCAGTGATGTCATTTGAGATGTCATCAGTGATGTCATCAGTGATGTCACTGACCATGTCATGAGTGATGTAATATGTGACGTCATCAGCAGTGCATTGCGGGGGCGCGAGTTATAGTTACCTGAACTAACTATAACGGGGGAATTTCACGGGTTTTGTACGAGTGCAATGTCCAACTAACTATAACTGTCCCTAAAACCTATGGTTTTTTCAGTGAATTTGTAAGGTTTTTTAAATGCTAATTTCTAACTATAACGTGCCTGAAACCTATGGTTTTTTCAGTGAATTTCAAAGGTTTTTTAAATGCTAATTCCTAACTATTACATGTCTGAAACCTATGGTTTTTTTCAGTGAATTTCAAAGGTTTTGTAAATGACAATTTTTAAATGTATTAATTGTTATATTTATTTTTTGATACTGATTTACTACATTTTTTAAAACTATTTATTTTTAGATATTTTATTTTTTAAATTACATTATAATTACACTATACATTACATTACAAAATATAGACTTTTAAGTACAGTAGTTACAGTTGTTGCAATGGGCAACACAATTTCAAACACAATGCAACATTGAGCTCAATGTGAATTTCTAGTTAAATGCAATTAGTTACTTTATGGATTACTTTTCTAACCACAGGACTGGATCCTAGATTCAGTCCTGGGACATCTCCTGTAAACAGTTGAGTAAAAAAGTTTTGGTTACAGTAGTGATTTTTCAGGAATATTATTGTATTTTAAAAGTTGACACTTAGAAACTTTTTCACATAGAATCACCAATGTTATCCTATGGGAGGAAATTCACTTAGCAGGTAAGTAGTGTTATCGTTACTTTTTCTTACTCAGTGGTTGATCCTGGATCCAGCACTGGTGCATCTCCTGTAAACAGTTGAAAGAATGCATTTAAGTCATACAGGCGATTTTTAAGGAATATTTGTAGTTTGTGAAAATCGACACTTTGAAACTTTTCTGCTGAAAACCAGACAATGGATTCCTATGGAAGGAAATACAAGTTACTGGTAAATACGGTTAGAATTACTTTTCAGGATCAGTGCTGGGCTAAAAGATGCAGCACTGGGTTCCTCTCCTGATAACAGGTGAGTAAATCGGAATTCGTAGTTCGGCTGATTTCAGAGGAATATTATAAAGTTCCAAAACTCCACACTTAGAAGAATTTCCAAGTGAAACCAGTCAATGTTAGCCTATGGAAGGAAATTCAAGTTTTTGGTAAGTACGGTTAAAATTACTTTTCAGGATCAGTACTGGGCTCAAAGGTGCAGCACTGAGGTCTCTCCTGATAACAGGTGAGTAAATCGGAATTCGTAGTTCGGCTGATTTTAGAGGACTATTATAAAGTTCCAAAACTCTACACTTAGAAGAATTTCCAAGTGAAACCAGTCAATGTTAGCCTATGGAAGGAAATTCAAGTTACTGGTAAGTACGGTTAAAATTAATTTTCAGGATCAGTACTGGGCTCAAAGGTGCAGCACTGAGGTCTCTCCTGATAACAGGTGAGTAAATCGGAATTCGTAGTTCTGCTGATTTTAGAGGAATATATGTATGTTTCAAAAATTGACACTTAGAAGCTTCTTCAGCAAAAAGCAGGCAATGATATCCTATGGGAGGAAATTCAAGTTACTGGTAAGTACGGTTAAAATTACTTTTCAGGATCAGTACTGGGCTCAAAGATGCAGCACTGAGGTCTCTCCTGATAACAGGTGAGTAAATCGGAATTCGTAGTTCGGCTGATTTTAGAGGAATATTTGCACAGTGGTGAAGGGAGGGGGCGGGGCTTCAGGTGACATGTCTGCAAACAGGCCCCGTGGCGCGTTTTAAGATGGGGAATTAAATCCTCCTCAATCCCGAGGGTCCCTAGGGGCCAAGTAGCCCACCAGATACCTCCAGTATGCGCCAGAGAGCTGCGTTGCAGAGAGGTGTTCAGAGGCCACGCCCCTTTTGCACCTCTCTGCAACGCAGCTCTGTGGCGCTTTCTGGACGTACCTGGTGGGCTAGTTGGCCCCAAGGACCCTCAGGATTGAAGGGGATTTAATTCCCCATCTTAAAACGCGCACGGGCCTGTTTGCACACATGTCACCTGAAGCCCCGCCCTCCCTTCACCACTGTGCAACGCTTCCCGTGGCGCATTTTAAGTTGGGGAATCAAGTCCCCTTGAATCCTGAGGGTCCCTGGAGTCCAACTAGCCCACCATGTACCTCCAAAAAGCGCCACAGAGCTGCGTTGCAGAGAGGTGTAAAAGGGGCGTGGCCTCTGTACACCTCTCTGCAACGCAGCCTGGCGCATACTGGAGGTTCCTGGTGGGCTAGTTGGCTCCCAGACCCCAGTATTCAAGGGGATCGTTCCCCCTCTGCAAACGCGCCAGGGCGCGTTTTCAGAGTGGTAAAGGAAGGGCGGGGCCTGCAGCACGATCGTTTTTTTTTGTTGTTTTTTTTTAAATGCTTTTTTCTGCCCAGGGGGTCCTTGTGGGACCCCCTGAGCAGACCTAGGGGGTCAGGGTGTTTCTACCCTGCCCCTTTGTGCGTTTTGCACACGTTCAGACTCCTCACCCACGCACACAAGGCCCTCCACGACCTGGGCCCAAAGTACCTCAACGACCGCATGTCCTTCTACACGCCCACACGCCAGCTACGATCAACCAGCCACGCCCTCGCCACCGTACCACGCATCCGCAGAACCACCGCCGGAGGAAGATCCTTCTCCTACCTGGCGGCCAAGACCTGGAACTCCCTCCCCACTCACCTTCGGAGAACCCAGGACCATCTCGCCTTCAGGAAGCAGCTCAAGACCTGGCTGTTCGAGCAGTAACTTACCCCCTCCCCCAGCGCCTTGAGACCCTCCCGGGTGAGTAGCGCGCTCTATAAATGCCGTGATTGATTGATTGATTGATTGTTTCTTCTGTTTTTTTTTTTTAATCGGCGGGATCCGCGCACCCTAAGCGTATCCCGCCGTTTAAAAAACAAAAAAAATGCTTTTTTCAGCCATTGGGGTCTTTGTGGGACCCCCTGAGCAGACCTAGGGGGTCAGGGTGTTTCTACCCTGCCCCCTTTGTGCGTTTTGCGCACTTGTTTCTGAAGCATAAAATGGCTGCCAACACTTCCTGATTTGGAGTGTTGACAGCCAATTAGCATGCAGCTCGTGATCGGGACGGTGGCGCAGGGTGCGCTCAGGGTGCGCGAATCCGACGCGGCCATAGATATATATGTGATTTTCCTTTTGATTTTCTCAGGAACTACTGAACGGATTTACACCATTTAACAAAAGGGTTCTTTCTGAACCAAGAACTACCTCTTTGCCAAATTTGGTGTAATTCAGTTCAGCAGTTCGAGCTGTAACTGTGGCTAAAGTTTCCTATGGGAAAATGAATGGTTAAAACACGTTTTGGGACCCCCTTTTTTCTCGGCCCCCGCTTGACGAATCACCCGAAACTTTCAGGGTAGGAGCGGACCAGAGCGGGCCATAAAGTTTGAAAATTTCGCGAAGATTCGTCAACCGACGCAAGAGTTATTTCAAATAGAATGTTGCGGATTTCCTATGGAAAATAGGTCCTAACTATAACTATCTACTGGCGACCGCCAGTAGATAATATATATATATATATATTTATATATATATAGATATATATATAGATATATATTATCTACTGGCGGTCGCCAGTAGATAGTTATAGTTACAACCTATTATCCATAGGAAATCCGCGACATTCTATTTGAAATAACTCTCTTGCCGGTTGACGTATCTTCGCAAAATTTTCAAACTTTGTGGCCCGCTCCGGTCCGCTCCTACCCTGAAAGTCTCGGGGGATTCGTCAAGCGAGGGCCGAAAAAGGGGGTCCCAAAACGCGTTTTCCCCATGCAATTTTCCATAGGAAACTTTAGACACGGCTACAGCTCGAACTGCTGAACGGAATTACACCAAATTTGGCAAAGAGGTAGTTCTTGGTTCAGAAAGAACCCTTTTTGTTAAATGGTGTAAATCCGTTCAGTAGTTGCTGAGAAAATCAAAAGAAAAAAGATAGGTATATCTAGGGCCGCGGATCCTCCCGAGCACGAGCTTTATGTTAATTGGCTGTCAACACTCCAAATCAGGAAGTGTTGGCAGCCATTTGTCCTCGGTAGAACCGAGGGACAGAAACAAGTGCACAAAGCGCACAAAGGGGGCAGGGTAGAAACACCCTGACCGCCTAGGTCTGCTCAGAGGGTCCCATAAGGACCCCTGGGCAAAACATTTTTTTTATTTTTTTAAATTGGCAGGATGCGCTCAGGGAGCGCGAACCCTGCCGAAGCGCGGTGTCCCGCGCTCGATGTTAATTGGCCCCCGGGTGGGCCAAGTCCCGGGGGCATGCTGGGGGGTTAATTTTATGTGTGGGGGCCTCTAAGGGCCCCAAGCCCCGGGGACCACCACCCCCGGGGCTTTATGGATAATGGTGCGGGAGGGCTCTGAGCCCTCCCGCAGCCCCGAGGACCACCACCTCCCCGGGGCTTCTTTTTTTATATTTAAAAACCTGTGTGGGGGGCTCCAGCCCCACACGCCCGAGGACCACCACCTCCCGGGGCACTAAGAAAAATGAAAATGGGGGTCCGTTTTGGACCCCCAAGCCCCGGGGACCACCACCTCCCGGGGCTTTCTCGATGTAGGGAGGGGGCCGCGCGGCCCCCTCCTGGAGCCCTTGATGGCCCTGGGGACCGCCACCCCCAGGGCCGGCTCCTGCAGTGTCCCGGGTGCCTACCCCCAGGACACTGCTGTTTGCAATGACAGGATGGGAGCCTCGCGGCTCCCGTCCTGCCATAGCAAACTGCTTTGGATATTGGAAGAGAGGCAGGAAACCTGCTCTCTTCCAATATCCAAAGCCGACACTTTCCACATGGGGAGCAGCATGTTAGCTGCTCCCCATGTGTAACGCTAATGCCGGCTCCCGTAGGACACGGGGAGCCGGCGGGACTGTGGGGGTTTGGGGACCCCCACAGTCCCCAACGAGAGGCCAGGCCCCGGGGGATGGGGTCCCCGGGGCCTAAAAATAGGAAAAGGAAGGGGGGCCACATGGCCCCCTTCAGGGAAAAAAAAAAAACGATCGGGCCCCGCAGGCCCCGCCCCTTCCTTCACCACTCTGCAAACGCGCCCCTGGCGCGTTTGCAGAGAGAACGAGTCCTCCTTGAATACAGGGGGTCCCTGGGGCCAACTAGCCCACCAGGAACCTCCAGTATGCGCCAGGGTGCTGCCTTGCAGAGAGGTGTACAGAGGCCACGCCCCTTTTACACCTCTCTGGAACGCAGCTCTGTGGCGCTTTTGGAGGAACATGGTGGGCTAGTTGGACTCCAGGGACCCTCAGGATTCAAGGGGAGTTAATCCCCCGACTTAAAACGCGCCACGGGGCGCGTTTGCACAGTGGTGAAGGGAGGGGCGGGGCTTCAGGTGACATGTGTGCAAACAGGCCCCGTGGCGCGTTTTAAGGTGGGGAATTAAATCCTCTTCAATCCTGAGGGTCCCTGGGGCCAACTAGCCCAACAGGTACGTCCAGAAAGCGCCACAGAGCTGCGTTGCAGAGAGGTGTAAAGGGGTGTGGCCTCTGTACATGTCTCTGCAACGCAGCCCTCTGGCGCATACTGGAGGTTCCTGGTGGGCTAGTTGGCCCGTAGGGACCCTCATGATTCAAGGGGACTTAATCCCCCAACTTAAAACGCGCCACGGGGCGCGTTTGCACAGATGCCACCTCAGGCCCCGCCCCTCCCTTCACCATTGTGCAAATATTCCTCTAAAATCAGCCGAAATACGAATTCCGATTTACTCACCTGTTATCAGGAGAGACCTCAGTGCTGCATCTTTCAGCCCAGTACTGATCCTCAAAAGTAATTTTAACCGTACTTACCGGTAACTTGAATTTCCTTCATAGGCTAACATTGACTGGTTTCACTTGGAAATTCTTCTAAGTGTGGAGTTTTGGAACTTTAAAATATTCCTCTAAAATCAGCCGAAATACGAATTCGGATTTACTCACCTGTTATCAGGAGAGACCTCAGTGCTGCATCTTTCAGCCCAGTACTGATCCTCAAAAGTAATTTTAACCGTACTTACCAGTAACTTGAATTTCCTTCCATAGGATATCATTGCCTGCTTTTTGCTGAAAAAGTTTCTAAGTGTTGATTTTTGAAACATACAAATATTCCTCTAAAATCATCCGAAATCCGAATTCCGATTTACTCACCTGTTATCAGGAGAGACCTCAGTGCTGCATCTTTCAGCCCAGTACTGATCCTCAAAAGTAATTTTAACCGTACTTACCGGTAACTTGAATTTCCTTCATAGGCTAACATTGACTGGTTTCACTTGGAAATTCTTCTAAGTGTGGAGTTTTGGAACTTTAAAATATTCCTCTAAAATCAACCGAAATACGAATTCCGATTTACTCACCTGTTATCAGGAGAGACCTCAGTGCTGCATCTTTCAGCCCAGTACTGGTCCTGAAAAGTAATTTTAACCGTACTTACCAGTAACTTGAATTTCCTTCCATAGGATATCATTGCCTGCTTTTTGCTGAAAAAGTTTCTAAGTGTTGATTTTTGAAACATACAAATATTCCTCTAAAATCAGCCGAAATCCGAATTCCGATTTACTCACCTGTTATCAGGAGAGACCTCAGTGCTGCATCTTTTAGCCCAGTACTGATCCTCAAAAGTAATTTTAACCGTACTTACCGGTAACTTGAATTTCCTTCATAGGCTAACATTGACTGGTTTCACTTGGAAATTCTTCTAAGTGTGGAGTTTTGGAACTTTAAAATATTCCTCTAAAATCAGCCGAAATACGAATTCCGATTTACTCACCTGTTATCAGGAGAGACCTCAGTGCTGCATCTTTCAGCCCAGTACTGGTCCTGAAAAGTAATTTTAACCGTACTTACCGGTAACTTGAATTTCCTTCTTAGGCTAACATTGACTGGTTTCACTTGGAAATTCTTCTGTGTGTGGAGTTTTGGAACTTTAAAATATTCCTCTAAAATCAGCCGAAATACGAATTCCGATTTACTCACCTGTTATCAGGAGAGACCTCAGTGCTGCATCTTTCAGCCCAGTACTGATCCTGAAAAGTAATTTTAACCGTACTTACCGGTAACTTGAATTTCCTTCATAGGCTAACATTGACTAGTTTCACTTGGAAATTCTTCTAAGTGTGGAGTTTTGGAACTTTAAAATATTCCTCTAAAATCAGCCGAAATACGAATTCCGATTTACTCACCTGTTATCAGGAGAGACCTCAGTGCTGCATCTTTCAGCCCATTACTGGTCCTGAAAAGTAATTTTAACCGTACTTACCGGTAACTTGAATTTCCTTCCATAGGATATCATTGCCTGCTTTTTGCTGAAAAAGTTTCTAAGTGTTGATTTTAGAAACATACAAATATTCCTCTAAAATCAGCCGAAATCCGAATTCCGATTTACTCACCTGTTATCAGGAGAGACCTCAGTGCTGCATCTTTTAGCCCAGTACTGATCCTCAAAAGTAATTTTAACCGTACTTACCGGTAACTTGAATTTCCTTCATAGGCTAACATTGACTGGTTTCACTTGGAAATTCTTCTAAGTGTGGAGTTTTGGAACTTTAAAATATTCCTCTAAAATCAGCCGAAATACGAATTCCGATTTACTCACCTGTTATCAGGAGAGACCTCAGTGCTGCATCTTTCAGCCCAGTACTGGTCCTGAAAAGTAATTTTAACCGTACTTACCGGTAACTTGAATTTCCTTCATAGGCTTACATTGACTGGTTTCACTTGGAAATTCTTCTGTGTGTGGAGTTTTGGAACTTTAAAATATTCCTCTAAAATCAGCCGAAATATGAATTCCGATTTACTCACCTGTTATCAGGAGAGACCTCAGTGCTGCATCTTTCAGCCCAGTACTGATCCTCAAAAGTAATTTTAACCGTACTTACCGGTAACTTGAATTTCCTTCCATAGGAATCCATTGTCTGGTTTTCAGCAGAAAAGTTTCAAAGTGTCGATTTTCACAAACTACAAATATTCCTAAAAAATCGCCTGTATGACTTAAACGCATTCTTTCAACTGTTTACAGGAGATGCACCAGTGCTGGATCCAGGATCCAACACTGAGTAAGAAAAAGTAACGATAACAGTTTTTAACTTCTAAGTGAATTTCCTTCCATAGGATAACATTGGTGATTCTATGAGAAAAAGTTTCTAAGTGTGAACTTTTAAAGTACAATAATATTCCTTAAAAATCACGACTGTAACCAAAACGCTTTTACTCAACTGTTTACAGGAGATGTCCCAGGACTGAATCTAGGATCCAGTAATGTGGTTAGAAAAGTAATCCATAAAGTAACTAATTGCATTTAACTAGAAATTCACATTGAGCTGAATGTTGCATTGTGTTTGAAAATGTGTTGCCCATTGCAACAACTGTAACTACTGTACTTAAAAGTCTATTGCCTATGTGCAAAGTAATTAAACTAAAGTAATTCATTCTGAGAAAGTATTTTTTGTAATGTAATGTATAATGTAATTACAATGTAATTTAAAAAATAAAATATGTAAAAAAAAATTGTTTCTAAAAAATGTGGAAATCAGTATGAAAAAAATTATATAACAATTAATACATTTAAAAATTGTCATTTACAAAACCTTTGAAATTCACTGAAAAAACTGTAGTTTTCAGACATGTTATAGTTACAAATTAGCATTTAAAAAACCTTTGAAATTCACTGAAAAAACCATAGGTTTCAGATAAGTTATAGTTAGAAATTAGCATTTAAAAAACCTTTGAAATTCACTGAAAAAACCATAAGTTTTAGGGACAGTTATAGTTAGTTGGACATTGCACTCGTACAAAACACGTGAAATTCCCCCGTTATAGTTAGTCCAGCTAACTATAACTCGCGCCCCGCAATGCACTGCTGATGACGTCACGTATTACATCACTCATGACATGGTCAGTGACATCACTGATGACATCACTGATGACATCTCAAATGACATCACTGATGACATCATCCACGTGATAATCTGATGCACCTCCTCACACCCTAATATAACCTTTGATACACCCACTCTAAATTACAGACTGCCATTCGCAAAACCATAGACACTCCAACACCAATAACTACATACCCACTCACTGATTCTTAGGTCTATGCACACATCCACTCACTTACCCGTACAGTCACTCATACTTACGGTCACTCAGTACAGGACAATCATATGCACTCATACTCCTATATAGACACTCAAACACCGCCACTCATCCATAGAGGTACTCACACACCTAGTCAGTCATGCAAATAATTAAACACACTGCCATTTACTCACCTATACAGTTATACACACACCAGCTCACTTAATCATACAAATACTAGCACATTGTTACGCTCTTATACAATCACTGATACAAGCACACACTCATCCATACAGCCACTATCACAATCACTCACTCTCGCTTATAGCTATTTATATACTCCAATACACATATATACTGCCTTTCACATATGTAGTTACTCACACATGTACCACTGGGACATACATTCACTCACTAACACACTCTTACACACACTTACCCACCCATACAGTCTATCACAGATGCACTCTTGAAACCATCCACCCAGTGAATCACCCACTCACACATCTATGCACAGTCGCACACACCCCATCCACACAAACACTCAGGCACCCATACAGATACTCAGACAACAAATCAATAACTCTTATAGACACTCATGTAGCTATTCACAAACCCATGCAGCCACTTACACAGCAACAGACAGATACAGACATTAACCCAGTTTAGTCACTAACCCATGCATTCAGTAAGATACGTTTAATCACTCACTTATAGAATTAGTCACGCACCTACTAAATCATCCATACACACACTTATACACCCACTCATTCTTCAATACGCCTTTCCCTATATATATTAAAAATATTTAAACTTTACAGAAACACACAGTCACTGGATGATGTCATCAGTGATGTCATTTGAGATGTCATCAGTGATGTCATCAGTGATGTCACTGACCATGTCATGAGTGATGTAATATGTGACGTCATCAGCAGTGCATTGCGAGGCGCGAGTTATAGTTAGCTGAACTAACTATAACGGGGAATTTCACGGGTTTTGTACGAGTGCAATGTCCAACTAACTATAACTGTCCCTAAAACCTATGGTTTTTTCAGTGAATTTCAAAGGTTTTTTAAATGCTAATTTCTAACTATAACTTATCTGAAACCTATGGTTTTTTCAGTGAATTTCAAAGGTTTTTTAAATGCTAATTCCTAACTATAACATGTCTGAAACCTACGGTTTTTTCAGTGAATTTATATATATACATATTATCTACTGGCGGTTGCCAGTAGGTAGTTATAGTTAAAACCTATTTTCCATAGGAAATCCGCAACATTCTATTTGAAATAACTCTTGCGCTGGTTGACGAATCTTCGCGAAAGCTTCCAACTTGTTGGGGCGCTCCGCTCCTACCCTGAAAGTCTCGGGTTGATTAGTCAAGCGGGAGCCGAGAAAAAAGGGGGTCCCAAAACGCATTTTCCCCATTCATTTTTCCATAGGATCCTTTCATCGCGGCTACAGCCCGAACTGCTGAACGGAATTACACCAAATTTGGCAAAGAGGTAGCCCTTGGTTCAGTGTCGTGCCTTTTGCTTAAATGGTGTAAATCCGTTCAGTAGTTTCTGAGAAAATCACAAATAAAATCACATATATATCTATGGCCGAGTAGGGTCCGCGTACCCTCCCGATCACGAGCTGCATGCTAATTGGCTGTCAACACTCCAAATCATGAAGTGTTGGCAGCCATTTTGTCCCTCGACCGAGGGACAGAAACAAGTGCGCAAAGTGCAAAAAGGGGGCAGGGTAGAAACACCCTGACCCCCTAGGTCTGCTCAGGGGGTCCCACAAGGACCCCCTGGGCAGAAAAAAGCATTTTTTTTTTTAAAATCGGCGGGATGCACTTAGGGTGCGCGAATCCTGCTGAGAAAAAAAAAGAAACAAGTGTGCAAAACGCAGAAAGGGGGCAGGGTAGAAACACCCTGACCCCTAGGTCTGCTCAGGGGTCCCACAAGGACCCCTGGGCAGAAAAAGCATTTTTTTTTTAAATCGGCAGGATGCGCTCAGGGTGCGTGGATCCTGCCGGAAAAAAAAAAAATGTGCCCCCGGGTGGCCCAAGTTCCGGGGGCATGCGGGGGGTGGGTTTATATTGTTTATGGGGGGCCTCTAATGCCCCCCAGGCCCCTGGGACCGCCACCCCCCGGGGCTTTATAAACAAAATGATGGCGGGAGGGCTGTGCGCCCTCCCGCTGCCCCGGGGACCGCCACCCCCGGGGCTGTTTTTTTTTTTATTTTCAAAACCTGTGTGGGGGGGCTCCAGCCACCCCACACGCCCCAGGGACCGCCACCTCCCCGGGGCACTAAAGATTTAAATATGGGGGTCCGTTACGGACCCCCAGAGCCCCGGGGACCACCACCTCCCCGGGGCTTTGAACAAGTTGGGAGGAGGGCCGCGCGGCCCCCCTCCTGGAGCCAGTGATGGCTCTGGGGACCACCACCCCCCAGGGCCGGCTCCTGCAGTGTCCCAGGGTGCCTACCCCCGGGACACTGTAGTTTGCTATGACAGGACGGGAGCATCGCGGCTCCCGTCCTGTCATAGCAAGCTTAGTTTGCATTTTGAAGAGAGAGCAGGAAACCTGCTCTCTCTTTCAAAATGCAACCAATTGCTTTCCACACGGGGAGCAGCATGTTAGCTGCTCCCCATGTGGAAAAGCAATGCCGGCTCCCGCAGGAGGCGGGGAGCCGGCTGGGACTGTGGGGGATTGGGGACCCCCCACAGTTTCCAACGAGAGGCCAGGCCCCGGGGGATGGGGTCCCCGGGGCTATAGTGGCCCGGGAGGGGGCCACGCAGCCCCCTCCCCAATTAAAAAAAAAAAAAAAGGGCAAGGCCGGCCCCGGGGGATGGTGTCCCCGGGGCCTTAAATGGCTTGAGGAAGGGGGCCGCGCAGCCCCCTCCAAATATTTTTTTAAAAAGAGGGCATGCCCCGGGGATGGGGTCCCCGGGGCCAATAGAGGCCCAGGGAAGGGGGGCCACGCGGCCCCCTTCCCGTTTTTTTTTTTTTTTAAATGCTCAGGCCCCGGGGGATGGGGTCCCCGGGGCCAAAAGTGGCTGAGGGATGGGGGCCACATAGCCCCACTCCCATAAAAAAAAGGAGAAAAAAAAACGGCACCGTGCCGGAGGCCCCGCCCCTCCCTGCAGCAGTGTGCAAACGCGCCCCCTGGCGCGTTTTAAGAAGGGGAAGTAATTCCCCTTGAATACTGGGGGTCCCTGGGGGCCAACTAGCCCACCAAGAACCTCCAGTATGCGCCAGGGGGCTGTGTTGCAGAGAGGTGTACACCTCTCTGCAACGCAGCTCTGTGGCGCTTTTTGGAGGTACATGGTGGGCTAGTTCGACTCCAGGGACCCTCAGGATTCAAGGGGACTTAATCCCCCGACTTAAAATGCGCCACGGGGCGCGTTTGCACAGTGGTGAAGGGAGGGCGGGGCTTCAGGTGACATGTGTGCAAACAGGCCCCGTGGCGCATTTTAAGATGGGGAATAAAATCCCCTTCAATCCTGAGGGTCCTGAGGGCCAACTAGCCCACCAGGTACGTCCAGAAAGCGCCACAGAGCTGCGTTGCAGAGAGGTGCAAAAAGGGGCATGGCCTCTGAACACCTCTCTGCAACGCAGCTCCCTGGTGCATACTGGAGGTACAGGGTGGGCTAGTTGGACCCCAGGGACCCTCATGATTCAAGGGGACTTAATCCCCCAACTTAAAACGCACCACGGGGCGCGTTTGCACAGATGTCACCTCAGGCCCTGCCCCCTCCCTTCACCATTGTGCAAATATTCCTCTAAAATCAGCCGAACTACGAATTCCGATTTACTCACCTGTTATCAGGAGAGACTTCAGTGCTGCATCTTTGAGCCCAGTACTGATCCTGAAAAGTAATTTTAACCGTACTTACCAGTAACTTGAATTTCCTTCCATAGGCTAACATTGACTGGTTTCACTTGGAAATTCTTCTAAGTGTGGAGTTTTGGAACTTTATAATATTCCTCTAAAATCAGCCGAAATACGAATTCCGATTTACTCACCTGTTATCAGGAGAGACCTCAGTGCTGCATCTTTCAGCCCAGTACTGATCCTGAAAAGTAATTTTAACCGTATTTACCAGTAACTTGAATTTCCTTCCATAGGATATCATTGCCTGCTTTTTGATGAAAAAGTTTCTAAGTGTCGATTTTTGTAACATACAAATATTCCTCTAAAATCAGCCGAACTACGAATTCCGATTTACTCACCTGTTATCAGGAGAGACCTCAGTGCTGCATCTTTGAGCCCAATACTGATCCTGAAAAGTAATTTTAACCGCACTTACCAGTAATTTGAATTTCCTTCCATAGTCTAACATTGACTGGTTTCACTTGGAAATTCTTCTAAGTGTGGAGTTTTGGAACTTTATAATATTCCTCTAAAATCAGCCGAACTACAAAATCCGATTTACTCACCTGTTATCAGGAGAGAACCCAGTGCTGCATCTTTTAGCCCAGCACTGACCCTGAAAAGTAATTCTAACCGTATTTACCAGTAACTTGTATTTCCTTCTATAGGAATCCATTGTCTGGTTTTCAGCAGAAAAGTTTCAAAGTGTCGATTTTCACAAACGACAAATATTCCTTAAAAATCGCCTGTATGACTTAAACGCATTCTTTCAACTGTTTACAGGAGATGCACCAGTGCTGGATCCAGGATCCACCACTGAGTAAGAAAAAGTAACGATAACACTACTTACCTGCTAAGTGATTTTCCTCCCATAGGATAACATTGGTGATTCTATGTGAAAAAGTTTCTAAGTGTCAACTTTTAAAATACAATAATATTCCTTAAAAATCACTACTGTAACCAAAAAGCTTTTACTCAACTGTTTACAGGAGATGTCCCAGGACTGAATCTAGGATCCAGTCCTGTGGTTAGAAAAGTAATCCATAAAGTAACTAATTGCATTTAACTTGAAATTCACATTGAGCTCAATGTTGCATTGTGTTTGAAATTGTGTTGCCCATTGCAACAACTGTAACTACTGTACTTAAAAGTTTTTTTGCCTATTTGCAAAGTATTTAAACTAAAGTAATTCATTCTGAGAAAGTATATTTTGTAATGTAATGTATAATGTAATTACAATGTATTTTAAAAAATAAAATATCTAAAAATAAATAGTTTAAAAAAATGTAGTAAATCAGTATCAAAAAAATAAATATAACAATTAATACATTTAAAAATTGTCATTTACAAAACCTTTGAAATTCACTGAAAAAAACCATAGATTTCAGACATGTTATAGTTAGGAATTAGCACTTAAAAAACCTTTGAAATTCACTGAAAAAACCATAGGTTTCAGGCACGTTATAGTTAGAAATTAGCATTTAAAAAACCTTACAAATTCACTGAAAAAACCATAGGTTTTAGGGACAGTTATAGTTAGTTGGACATTGCACTCGTACAAAACCCGTGAAATTCACCCGTTATAGTTAGTTCAGGTAACTATAACTCGCGCCCCCGCAATGCACTGCTGATGACGTCACATATTACATCACTCATGACATGGTCAGTGACATCACTGATGACATCACTGATGACATCTCAAATGACATCACTGATGACATCACTGATGACATCATCCATGTGATAATTTGATGCATCTTCTCACACCCTAATATAACTTTTGATACACCCACTGTAAATTACAGACTGCCATTGTCAAAACCATAGACACTCCAACACCAATTACTATATACACACTCACTGATTCTTAGGTCTACACACACACATCTACTCACTCACCCGTACAGTCACTCATACTTATAGTCACTCAGTACAGGACTATTGTATGCACTCATACACCTATATAAACACTCACACACCGCCACTCATCCATAGAGGTACTCACACACCTAGTCAGTCATGCAAAAAATTAAGCACACACCCATTTACTCACCTATACAGTTATACACACACCAGCTCACTTACTCATACAAATACTAGCACATTCGTACGCTCTTATACAATCTCTGATACAAGCACACACTCATCCATACAGTCACTCTCACAATCACACACTCTGCTTATAGCTATTTATATACTCCAACACACATATATACTGCCTTTCACATATGTAGTTACTCACACATGTACCACTGGGACATACATTCACTCACTAACCCACTCTTACACACACTTACCCACCCATACAGTCTATCACAGATGCACTCTTGAAACCATCCACCCAGTGAATCACCCACTCACACATCTATGCACAGAGTCGCACACACCCCACCCACACAAACACTCAGGCACCCATACAGATACTCAGACAACCAATCAATAACTCATATAGACACTCATGTAGCTATTCACAAACCCATGCAGCCACTTACACAGCAACAGACAGACGGATACAGACATTCACCCAGTTTAGTCACTAACCCATGCATTCAGTAAGATACGTTTAATCACTCACTTATAGAGTTAGTCACGCACCTACTAAATCATCCATTCAGACTCTTATACACCCACTCATTCTTCAATACGCCTTTCCCTATATATATTAAACATATTTAAACTTTACAGAAACACACAGTCACTGGATGATGTCATCAGTGATGTCATTTGAGATGTCATCAGTGATGTCATCAGTGATGTCACTGACCATGTCATGAGTGATGTAATATGTGACGTCATCAGCAGTGCATTGCGGGGCGCGAGTTATAGTTACCTGAACTAACTATAACGGGGGAATTTCACGGGTTTTGTACGAGTGCAATGTCCAACTAACTATAACTGTCCCTAAAACCTATGGTTTTTTCAGTGAATATATATATACATAAAGAGACTCCAGTTTTTGATAAGTAAAACAACAGGCCCAGCACTCCAAACGTGGATGTGGCATACAACCGAAACTTGTTGACTAGCATTCATCTTCAATAAATACTTTTGAGGAGCCATGTTTGGAGTGCTGTGCCTGTTGTTTTACAGGAGTCTCTTTATACAATTTGAGGAGTCGGTGGACACCTTTTCCAGCGGCACCACCAGCGTTCTGGCAGCACGCCAGCATCCGCCGGTAGAGGGACATAAATGATGAAAGTGTAGCCACCAAAATAACAAAATTGATAGACCATAAAAGTAATAAGCTGGCATTGTGTAATAATTAATAATTAATAATGCATTGATATCATTGTGTTTTAAATAGTTAAACATCTGAAAATCAACAGGTTGAAACAATACATGAACGATTTGAAAAGTAAAGTAAAAAAGAGTTTTTCTCACAATTTGGGTAACTACATCCCCCATAATACATTAGTGACGTTAATATCTGCAAACAGGAAATGTCCTCTGTCAGTAAAATGTATTTGATTGGTTGTTTTGAAATGTTGCTTTGATCGTGACCAAGGTCTGTGTGTCAGACCAAAACGCGTAGATCTGTGGCCTTTCACCCTGAGCAAAAAAAGAAAAAGATAATAAATATTGCAAAAGCCTTCGCGAGTGCGACCCATTTTTCTTCCCTTTGGGAAGGATTTGTGAAAAATATACATATATATGTAAATGCTATATTTATATACAAACACACACACATAGAGGATACTACCCATAATACATCTGACGTACATGTTCACAAAGGCATAGACACTGTCTCTCACCCAGTCAGATAGTGACAGAGGGATTTATATCTTCACTGACATACTGAAAGGCTGCTTAGTTATAGAGCAGTAACAAAGGCATTTGAAGCCACACCTACACACCCCTCTATTCCACAACACAGGCACTGAGATATTCACACAGCCACTTACATACACATTTAGAGAGCCATAGAGGTACTAAAAGAAACAGTAACATACTGGCACATTAACTTACACTGCTACAGGTGAACTCCTATACACACTCACATATGAAGTAAGCCTGGGCGTAGTTCGCGAAGTAGCGCTACGCGAAGCTACGCAAAGTGCAGTTCGCACTACGCGAGCTACGCGTAGCACTACGCGAACTGCGTAGTGCACTGTTCGCAATGATTGCACAGTGCCGGATGCTTGTCCGCACTGTGCAATCATTGAAAACGGCATCTTGCACAGTGCGAGCTGTCTCTTACTGCCGCTCGAGTAGATTTTTACTCGAGCGGCAGCTTTCTCAATGCGGACTGGTAGTTTCTCATCGCGAGCGGTCGCGAGCATACACGACCACTCGCAATGAGAAACCTGACCTCCCGCGTTGAGAATCTCGCCGGGAGGTTTATTTTCCACGCTCGCGATCGGCAACTTGATGTTGCTGATCGCAAACGAGAAAAAGTCTCGCAGGGATGTCATTTTGCTTGCTCGCGGTCGCCAACTTGATGTTGAGGACCGCGAGCAAGCAAAAATGACCGCTGCACTACGCTACGCGTGTTTGCACTGTGCTACGTGCAATTCGCGTTGTGCGAAGTAGCGCAAACTTCGCAAACTACGCGAGCGTAGCGTTGTGCTTTGCCCAGGGTTAATATGAAGCCATGTAGTGGCACATGTTAGTCGTCCATCCAGACAAATAGTCTTTAAACATGGGTGAGGCCTACTAGTGCAGAGCGTGTCTGTGTATTTTCACTGTCCATTCGACTTGGCATGTAAAACCCCTTTGTCAAGTCTTAAACCCATGTTTTAGTAGATATATCTCACCTCTGAGCTAAGCTGTTGGTATGCCATAACGCACAGTGCTTTGTGCTTAAAAGGTGAGTGATATCCTTTTGAGTTTCATTGAGTAACTCATGAACTTGCAGACCCCTATGGCAAATACTACTTAGAGTATACCACCCATAATGCAACTGACATTCATATTTTCAAAGACACGGATACTCTCTATTTGCCAGTCAGACAGTGTGAGAGAAACTTATACATGCACTCACATAGTCAAAAACTATTTATGTATGCAGCAGTATCTAACATATTTGCAGATACACCTACATACATTCTATTCTCTAACAGAGGCACTGAGGTATTCGTTCAGCCACATACACACACATTTCGAGAGCCATAGAGGTTCAAAAACAAACAGTCACATACCAGCATATTTACTGAAACATCTCATTGCACTGCTACAGGTGGACTCCTACACTCACTCACATATGTAGGCATGTACTGGCACAACCTAGTCACCCATCCAGAGAAGTAGTTCTTTAAGCATGGGTAGATACACAGGAATTCAGTAATGGATATAGCAGTATAGCTACTGAGAGACTGATGCACAGAGTGAGACATAGAAAGACATAGAGACATACACATGATAATTAACAGAGTAATGTTAGCTATATTATAATGAGAGAACTGTTTACGATGGTAGTTAACTACCTAAAATATGTAATGTGATAGTAGATAATAATAAGGTAAATTTTTTTGTTTTTACACACACCAATTTCTAGTTAACCGCAGACAATTACAATGCCATACAAAATTATAGAGGAAAGAAATAGAGGCAAGAATAATATCTCAAACATTCTGAGAAACAAAAGGGACAATATGTTGAAAAAGTGGTGACAGAAAAAAGAGCTGCTGGTAAGAGAACAAAGACATTTATTAAAATAGAATGTGGACAACTCGAAGGTCAGTGAAATTTAGTAAATAAAAAACAAAGTTTGAGATCAACTAAGAAAGGAGGAAAAGTACATGATGTCAAGAGTAAAAATTCATACAAAAAATGGAGAGTTTAATCAGAAGACAGAGGCAATTGAAGGAATTTAATAGAATGTTCCGTGGTAGAGTAGTTCACAATCTAATGAAACTATGAAGAAATATAAAAGAAGAAGAGAAGCTGTCAGACAAAAGGAATGTGTTGAGGCTCTATCTGATAAGACCTTTGCTCTAAAGAAAAAGCTATTTATTTTGATTCTAAACAGAATGAGGACACTGGCTAAAATAATGTTGTCTATGAGGAAAATTACCCAAAAATAAAGATTTGTCAATAGAAGTAACTTTTGCAAGGCTTTTAGTGGTGATCAGAGACATACTTCTAGTACGGAGCCTTTCTTTAATGAAGAAAGCTACTTCCAAGAGAATACATTAGTGCATGCAGTTGAAGAATCTGGCCGATGTTATGAGATGAAGGATGATAGTTCTGTTCCATAAGTGGTGATGGTACCTAGAAAGAGGTGCAGGGAAGGCATAGACAGGCCTCTGTATATAAATGGGACTGTGGCAGTATTTGTAGTGTTTGGCAGGAATCTATTGATATATTGAGATCTTTCCTACGTAAGTTTCTAAACAGAGTCTAAAACTGAAAATTGTTGTTTTGCAAGGATTCGATTCATGCAAGGTAAGGAAGTATACCATTTTACAGGGACATTCACAAGCATGTCTATCAAAGAAAGTGTGCCAAAGCAACTTTCATCATTTCAGAATGTTATCTGTACACCTCTTGCAAATGCAAACATTAGTTAGGAGGCTTCGCTATGTCGAAACTCCTGCCCTATGTTTATGAGAAATAAATAGAGCTATTTTGCATGGTACAGTAGCAGAGGTAGAAACATTTTGTGATGATGTTCAGTTTTGTTTCTTTGCTCCTGAAGAGTATTGTAGGGAAAATTAAGACTTGGCATCTGCAGGTGAAGTGGAACAGGACACATGTATCACTGTTGATAACTTTCAAGAAGAGATTGGAAAATATAACACAGTCTGTTCAGAGAAACCGAATTTTGTTTGTATATGTTGTCGATGCACTCACTACAAAAGACAAACTCAATGGGCCTGATTCACAGAACTAACTTACGTCAAAATCCTAAACTTACAACAATTTTGGTATTAACAGAATGAACTTACACATTTGGGTATTCACAGATTGAACTACACATATGGGTATTCACAGAATGAACTTACACATATGGGTATTCACAGAATGAACTTACACATATGGGTATTCACAGAATGAACTTACTCATCCTAACTTTATGTCCGCACTCGGGCCGGAATTTCCGGCCCAGTGGCGGAGATTCCGGCACAATGGCGGAATCTCCGCCTCCGGCCTGGAATCTCCGCCTCCGGCCCGGAAACTCCGCCTCCGGCCCGGAAAGCCAGCAATTTCTCCCTTTTGAGCATTTCAAGTGCCTACCATCCCCCACCATTCTCCAGCTGAAGTCAATTAAGACCAACTGCAAAACCAGTACCACATAAAAGCAGCACACATTCAGGGACCAGCTTTGGCCACAGAGAGTTCCTGTTTGCTTTGCTGTTCATCGCCACTGCAAAATGTACATTCTGAGGAGAAAGAAGAACTTCACAACTGAGGAGACCACCATGATTGTGGAGTTTGTTGTGAGGCACCACAAACGCCTATATGGTCTCCCACCTTACTGCACCAGTGGCACACAGAAAGCAGCTCTCTGGCAGCAATTAGCCACTGCTGTCACAGCATTGGGGGAGGATGTGCGCACAGTCCGTGAAATAAAGAGGAAGTGGCAGGATGAAAAGATGAGTGCAAAGGAGAAGTACTCCAGGATCCAGCTGAACAGAGTTCTCCCTGCCTCACACTCTCGATCCCGCCTCCTTCTCACCCCACAAGAGGAGGATATCCTCACTACAATCCACCCCCACATGCTCCATGGGCTGCCTGTGAGTGATGTCCGCAACGTGGCACCAGGTAAGTGGGATGACAAGAACAAGTATACAAAATGTATGTCTGTGTCGCACTGCCATTGTGAGTAAGGAAGTTGTCCAAATTTCATATACAAATATAGTCAGTCAGAGGCTCATGTGTTTCTCTCTGTATGTTGCACCACAAGTCCCAGAATCCTTTGTATTAGAAATGGCAAATACCTTTCACACTATGAAATACAAAGGCCCAGGCCTGAAGCCGTATATACCGAACAGTGCTAAGTAGCAATTGTCAAAGTGCCCCTTCTACTAATCCAGACACGGGTGGGTCAGTCAAGAACGTAAGGGAGTGGGGGTGCAGTGCAGAGGCAAATCAACACACAACGGAATGGAGAAAAAAGTCCAAATAAACATAAAAACAACTCACCCTGGCCCTTCCAAAATCACAAAACAGAAGGTGAGAGAATCCTTATTTAAAAATGTCATTCCCAGAATCCATTGTTGAATTCCCACCCTGCCATGCCATTACATCACCAACACCCCACTGCTCCTACCTGCACCGGCCGTGGCAGTACTTCACAATACTGTTAGCATGCAGAAGATACGAGGAAATGTCTGACAAGTGCAACATGTACATTTTCCATGTGTTGATGTGTATCTCTTCTCATCCATTTACACATTCAGCCAGAGTACAGACAGCCACAGTAGCAGAGGTCCCAGCATCTTCTGGGAGGAGACATCATCCAGAGCAACGCAGACCACCCTCACTAACTGGTAAGTCAAACGTAGCAGGAGATGGTCAAAATGCATACATAGGCAGCAGAGAACAGAGGGAGAAACATAGTGTCTGCATCTCAAAGGCAACTGGAGAGGAAAAACTAGCCTTTCTGGAGGAACAAGGAGGGAGTGAGATACATACCCCCTGCCCCAGTGCATTGCCCACCGTGGTTTTGGCTGCATTGACAGCAAAAGGGCCAGTGGAAGGCCCCAGTACAAGCCCTGACATTATGGACAAAGGGCATTGGGCCCCCTAGAAAGCCCAGTTGGCCTGGGTTCAGCTCTACGGTGGTGATAGAGCGCAAGGCCCTAAGGAGATGTATGCACCTGGGGAGTGTCACTAAGGTGCCCTCCTAATTGTGAGTTATTGCATAATATGTTTATGCTTATGATGCCTATTGCATAGTGTGTTTATGCCTACAGAGGTTGCGTAATGTCATTATGCTTATGAGTTTGATGCCTAATGTGATGCAGACATAATGCGTTTATGTTGCTAGAGATATTGCCAAGTTCAGTATTTTACCAGTAGTCACTGGTTGTGTTTCATGTGTGCTACTAGTGCTTTCTAAAGGTTCTGACAGTGGCCCGATTGGCCCTGTCCTGTATATAATCCCCTGTAAATATTGCCTAGTGCCAGTTGGCACAGTGTATATGTGTGATTATGATTCTAATGTGTTTTGGATAATACAAAGGCTATTTTCATATAACCTTGTGTGGAGTTTCTTTTGTGGTGTGCCTAGTGTGTTGCTGCTGTATGTGTGTGTTGCGCAAATGATTTATACATTGCCACTGGGATAAGCCTGACTGCTCGTGCCAAGCTACCAAGGGGGTGAGCAGGGGTTATCTTCAGTGTGTAACTCGATTGCCCTGACTAGAGTGGTGGTTTCTGCCTGGCTTAGGCGCAAGCTCTAGCCAACCAGAAATCCCATTTCTAACATTGGTTGTGAGCGGTGAGGATAGGACTTGTGTTTACGCAGTACCACAGCGACAACTGGTTGCACTACAAACTCTGCATTTAGATAAATCACATGTTTAGGGATTATTTTTCCTGAGTTTTATTTCTTCTTAAAAGTGTCATTTTTGAATTGTGTATTCCTGCTTCAGCTCAGACGCCTAGGTCTCTTGTGTTGCACTGTGGTTGTGTATTCTGCCAAGATGGGATTAATCTATAATGAGGATGACCTTTGGGAGTACACCCAGGAGGAGTTAGAGGAATTCTGCAGAGAGAGGGGGATACCAATAGAGAGTAACATCCTCAGAAAGCTTTTCCTTTATGAAGCACTCCTTAGGGGAGAACCCTTAGCGTATGGCAGGGACCTGTCTGATTATCCCGCTGCATACCAAAGTGGTGGTTTTGAGATAGGGCCTGAAGAGTCTGAAGAGGAGGAAGAAAATGACAGGGCAGGGACGCCAGTAGAGAGTGAGGACCCCATAGATAGGGAGTCCCTTGCTGGGTCCAGTGCCAGGGGAGTGCCACATCCCTTTCTCTGTCCCCAGAGGAGTGGGTGGATAGGAGGGAAGAAGGGGAGCATCAGCTGGCTTTAGAGAAGCTCCAGAAGGAGAGCCATGAGAACATGGAGGCTCAGAAATTGGAGTTGGAGAATAGGAAGTTAGCCTTAGAGGAGAAAAAGGCCTTGTTGGCCCAGGAGTTGAGTCTCAAGGCGTTGGGCCTTGAAGAGAAAAAGCTAGAGACTGAGAGGGTCTTAGCGCAGGAGAGGATGGCGGAGGCAGAGAGGGCCTTCGTCAGGGAGAAACTAGCTCTGGAGGGTAGATTATCCCCTGAGTACAGTTTTAGTTGTCTGGATTCACCAGTGAGGGTGGGGTCCAGTGGTGGCAGCAATATGGAGTCCAGTGCAGGAAGTCCCACTCCCAGATCCCAGAGTATGGTGCCTAGTTCCCAGGAAGAGGGGTACAGGTTGAGGTTCAGGGGCAGTAGAAAACTGTCTCACCAGTCTTGGGGGAGTTTGTGGATGTGTGTTGTGATGCACTGGAGGATTGGGTGATGGGTAGCACGGCAAATGATTTTGAAGGGCTGTTCAATCTGGTTGTCAGAGAGCACATGTTCAGTAATTGTTTTCTGGGGTTGAGCCAACACCTGTTGGAGTGTGAGTTCTCTGATCCCAGGGAGCTTGCACAGGAGGCAGACCTCTGGGTGGTTACTAGAGGTTCTGAAGAGGCATTGGGGAGTGACCCTAAGAGGAGTGGCTCAGGTATCTTCCAGCCCAGACTGGTGGAAGAGGTTCAGAGTAGCCCAGCTAGGTCCCGTTGTAGTGGGAGGGTTGTAGGGCCTCACATCCTGTCTTCGAGGAGAGGGAGTGAGACTGGGATGCATCCCGATAGTGCCCAACCTCAGTCTCAGGGCCTGGATGGTTCCTTAAGGGAACACCAGGTAGGGAGACTAAGCTGTACTAGTAGTCCATTTGAGGGGGATCTCCTAGTGTCAGGAGAACGTGGAGTGTCTGTAAGCAGGCCTCCATCAGTTCTGGTGTCTGGCAGTGCCACTCCTAAGTGGAGGGTGCAGAAGTCCAGATTGAGGGGTGAGAGGGGGAGAGAGTCCCCAGTGGAAGAACCAGTGGATCAGGGGCCAGCCAGGAGGGATGAGTCTCCTAGGAGTGACCATGGTGGTCTGCATCTCAAAGGCAACTGGAGAGGTAAAACTAGCCTTACAACTATAGGAATCCTCAAAGGACATTTACCTTCAGCAAAATAGATCTGGGAATAGCAAAATAAAAATTATAACATATCTAGGCTCTTTGTCATTGTGTGTTATGAACATTACATGTATTCCACCAACTGCTCCAGGACTGGGAACTCGATTGTGGAATTGAGTGCCAGACCGACTCTGAATGTATCCACCTCTAAATTGCAAAAATATCAGTAGACTAAATTAAAAAAATCCAATGAGAACAAATATGACAATGATGAACAAGAAGTGAGATTCATAAATCAGTAATAGAGTATGCGTCCTCTGTCCAACTTACAAAGTTCCTTTTCCATACATGAATCTGTCAAGTCCAACCAGCTGGTCATAGATGTCATAATTGTAGGGTATGTCTTCTGGTCCATTAACAAAACATGATTGTGGACCTTACGCCAGGAACTGTTGTTGTGTCAATTTGAAAGACGTTGCTACTAGGCAGTGGGGCCATAATAAGTTGAATATGGGATCACTCATTATAATTTGTGGTAGACACGTCTGCAACGGTAGTGCCCAAACTGCTTGTGCTCATCCTTTGTGCCTCAAATTGAGTGCTTCACATGTGGCAGCCGGTATGTAAAGTTGCAAACACACTTAGCATTGTAGGTCCAATGATGTCCTCCCAGAGTCCAAGACACACATTGACTTCTGCTACAAGGGGACCACACACTAGGCAGGTGCGGGGCCATGGTAAGGAAACTCTGGAACAATGAACCTGAATGCCCATGCCCATGAATGTGCCTCTAATATCTGCTGTATGTTGTATGTGTATCACATAACTGTTTTCCTGCATCACAATATGCCTCCATATGGCATTGAAACATATACCAGGTCACACCATGGTGGCTAGTGAAAGGATGTCACAAAACATATGACAAGTGAGTGTAGAATGGACATAAAAATAGTATATAGTGTCAGATGAAGTGTACTAGACACAACTGGATTGTAAATCAATGATATGATAACTCCGTAGCAGAATTCCAAAGGACAAAAACATTTTGAAATTGGTGTGGATGATGCTTGCAAGGATGCCAGTTCTGTACATTTGTGATGGATGTATGGGCTGCCAAGGTTAATCATCAGGAAGTCACAGTCCGAGATCTCGTGGCTGAAAGGCCAAAACCAAATCCAGTGTAGGCGTCAACCATGAAAGATTCACAACTTAACCACAATGTGTTATCCTAATCAATTGTTGCACTCTGCTTGCCTCCTCTTCTATTGTGTCCACCTATATAATTGAGTGTATGGTATGTGAGGTAAGGATGTCTGCTGTACAAAACATCATCCGTTGTCAGCTTAGTTCAACCATGATGTAGGAAATGGATAATGGGAACAGACGACACTCAAATGCTGGACATAACAAATGTGTGATCTCTCAAGCCAAAATGAGCTTTGTGAATCCATTGGTAGGGAAGCACAAATGACACACAAAATGTACGTGCTTATTGCACATCTCACATATAAACTCTGCTATGCAATGTTTGAACTGATGTGCAAATGTGAAACTGCTCAGCCTGTGGATGTACACTCCTTTCAACTTGTCAACACACAACATCATACTCATGAGACATATTAGTCTTAACGGTGAAGGTGTAAGCATTGCAATATGCTGGCGTCCAGATCATTTTTCCCCTCCCTTCCTATATCAGTAACCTTCTCATATACGTTTGTCTGTTGATGTGTCATCTCATTGATGTGAGTGCTGTGTGCATGTAACAGCTGGCAACTGCTGCATGTCAGCAGGGGCACACATGTAAAGTCCATGAGGTAAACATGCTGCACATTGTCCAGGAATATCCTATCAGTGGTCATTGACAATGACATATACATGTTAGCTCATAGCTATTATCTGGTGTACTGAAATATGGATATGTATGTCTCAACACAGCTTTGGAGAGAATGATGCCAGTGCAGCGTACAACATCATCCCGGGGAATGCATGACATCCTGGCTGCAGCAGTGAAACCCGCTCGCACATGTACATCAGGTAAATGTGGTGTGAAGTGTTACCCTATGTAAACCATGACAAAGATGAAAATCCCCTTCTGCAGATAACCTGCAGTTGTTGTTAACAAAGTTCCATCCATATCATAAGTGTCACATGTGCCTCTTTGTAAATAGGTAATGCAGATAATTGACATTGGTGTCACTTCCCACTACAGCTGCTGGATCGGGGACCACTTTGTCAACAAAACCTACAACAGGGGGAGCAGAAAAGGACACAAAGTTGTGGATGGAGCTGGTAAGTGTGCTTTTGAGTGTACATCTACGTTTCACACCTCAGTGCCATTGTGTGATCTGTCACTTGTAGGGGTACCAAAACCAGGTCACATGTGCATCATCTGTCGATGCAAAGTACAGTAGAACCAACCCTTGTGTTCCATGATATCTCATACTCGGTCAATTACTTATCCTGTTGCTACCTCTGTGTTCCAGGTGATGATGACGATGAGGAGGAAGGACCTTCCACCAGTGTTGGGCGACGGGCAATTAGAGGTGAGAATCCACTGCTCCTCCAGGCAGTGATGTCAGCTGCAAGTCATGTGCAAGAGGAGGAGGAGGAGGAGGAGGAGGAGGAACTACCTGAGGAGGATGAAGTATCGGACGATAGTGAGTGTCTGCGCATCCACTCAGGGGATGGAGAATCTGATGCCATGGGCAGTAATTTGCACCGATCGCCCACATTTAGCAAGACCTCACACCCTCCCCCCAGCAAAGTGTGTCAGCCTCATCCAATGAAAAAGGTTGCCTGTCCACAGCATAGAGATAACCAGCCACAGTTCAGCCCCACCCCAACACAGACCTCACTCCCTCACAGCCCTCACATCCGGGACAGACATGGTGGTTCCCCTACACACTCCTCCCCAGACAGTGTATCCCAGGCATTATCTTCACCATCTGAGGGAAGTACCAACCCTGCTGTGGTGCAGGCATCCCCTGGGCACCATTCACCTGTCCACAGGCTTCCACATGCCAACACCCCCCCTGCTCTTGGACCTGGTGGTCTCATCCATGGCCGGGCCCTGCATAGAGGGCCTGCACATGTCCGTGGTGGCCAGTGGCAGCAGGACTTCTTCCAACAGCAGGCAGATGTGAGGCAGGACATACGTGCCATAGGGGCCACCCTGTCAGACATGTCTGAGGCCATGCACCAATTCCCTCAGGTGGTGGACTGACAGACCCATGTTTTGGATAGGTTGGATAGAACCTTGCAAGACATGTCCAAGAATATCAGAGACATGATATCTTTCCAAAGGGAAGAGAGTTTAAGACACCATTCCTTGGCCATGAAGATGATGGACGGCATGATGACAGTGTTCCAAAGTCTACCTTCACGGGCAACGCAGGGAGGGGAGCCATCACATATGCCTGCAGCACATCACACCCACACACCTGTACCACAAACTGCACAGGACCACAGCATGGCTACACATCCACCACCACCCCCCATCCAGCTCCCCCCCCACATGCACATCCACCAACACCCCCTGAACAGGCACTACCACCACCTGCACAACAACACCCTGTCCATGCACATACACCAAGTGTACAGACACAATCCGCCCCTGCACATGGACTTCACCCTGTACAGGCACATGCCGGAGACCAACCTGCACCTCGGCGTCAACCCAGACTTAATCCCTCACAGCGATCATCACCCCGGAAATTACGAAGTCAAAAGCACAATCCCCAGTGACCACATCCCAGGAACTTGTTGTCCAGTGTGAATATGTTTAAATAAAAAAATATCAGATCCCATGTAAAATCTCTGTTGTGTATCATGTCCTGATAGACTAATGTTCACCAAGTGAGTTGGCATAGAGATGAGAGGATGTATGTGTGTGTGTGTGACACATCTGCAAGTTTAACCCCATCATTGCAGCAAGCCCTCATGTGCAGAGCAGATGAGTACCCAAATACCTTGGCATTTTTTGTACAAGACATTCACAACGAAGCAAAACAAGATAGACAATGTATGAATAAAAATAAGTGTTTAAAGAACAAATATGTAAGGATAGAAATAAAACAACAGTCCGTCTGGAAGGGAGAAAGGAAAACAAATGATTTCCTTACTGCAGAAGGAGAAGGGAACTTGGATTGGGGTGGGGCAACATAAATATAACACGTCAGGGAGCGTCAGGGAAACCAGTCTATTTACAAGGGGAAAAGTAAATCATTGTCCAAAAACAGAGTGTCTGTCAAACTGTTCAATTGTCCTTCTGGTCATCCTCTAGGACCACAATGTCCAGATCCTGTGAATCACATGCCTGCTCCTGGCTGGCCGGTGCATGGACAGGCACCACACGGGGTCGGGATACATGAGGAGTAGGGGGGGAAAGAGTGTGGGGCAATGGACAGGGGGAGACATTGACGGTGGTGTGGGAGGGGAGTTGGGACACAACAGAAGACATGACTGCACTCAGGGAAGTGAAACCGGCAGTGAGGGTGGCCAGAGCGCGTACAATTTCCTCTTGCATCATGCGCACCTCTAGACACAGTTGCAGCAAGATGCGAGAGGACATGTCTGGCTGACCCTCACAAGTCCTCTGGTACAGCCGCAGACGGAACAACAGAGGGAAGGTTTTGGGTCGCACGTGGGGGGTGTGGTGCCTCAGGTTCAGAGTCAATGTGGGTGTCGACCTGGCAGCTATGATGAGGGGGAGAGATTGCAGAGGATGCAGCTGGAGGCCCCCATCGACTGGGGGCCTCAGGAGTTAGGGAGGGGCTGAAGGCAGGCCCAGGTTGCATAGTGACCTGCCCTGTGGACACCTCGGAATAAATATGTTCTGCATGGTCCGTGGGTGAGTGGCTCTCCGCCCCAGCCTGGCCAGAGGTGTCCAGTTCATCACCCCCCCTTCACTGTCCTCAGCCTCCACCCGGTCTGTGGCACCAGAGTTGTCCTCATGGTCAGTCCGGGTGGGCGCAATCCCCATGCCTGCTGATGTTGAGGGTCCCGCCTCATCGTCCTCTTCCTCAGTACTGGAAAGAGGTCGTAGCCGCCGGCGCACCACAGATGTCCTGCTCCGAACCCGGTCCTCTTGGCCAGCTGAGTCCACTGAAATGTGAGACAAATCATTATGTAGTTGGTGTACACATCAGGTTAAGACACATATCAAGAGTAACGACCGCTGTGGCACTAAGAAACCTCAAGATTAATATCTCTGGTCCAAATCTTCTCCCCTGAAGCAAAGTGAATCAGGCAAAACTTATACCATCAATCAGTTATGTAAGCAAAGCTATGTGAGGGAGAGAAACTGAAAATCTGGATCATACAATACCAAGAGCAATTCAAATGATATTTTGGCCTACCAGGATACACATCCCCCACACAATGAAGTCTGGAGCTCGGGATACAAAGGCAAGAGCTTGCCAGCAAAGGGCCGTTCATCAAAAGTTGGATCAAATTCAAAATGGGTCCACTTGACACACTAAACATGCATCTGTGGGAAGAACTGAACAGTAAGGTGGCATGTCCAGCCCAACGCTACTTGGACAACTCACTTAATCAACTGGGACTGCAGGAACTTTGGTAGCTACCAGCGACCATCCTCAGCTTAAAAAATAGTAAATGATGTGATCACAAAAGAATCACTCATACAGGACAAAGCTGCCCTGACAGAGCGCGCTCATGGCTGGGTCACCTTGCAGACTTACAGCAAGGCAGCACCGCAAGCCTATCTTCTTACCAGCTTTTCCAGTGCAACAAAAAGAAATTCCTGAGATTCCGCCTAGGCATACTACCATCTGCATATCACATGCCGCCCTGGCTACGCCCACAGATGCCAGCAATCTGCAGACTCTGCGGGGAGGGGAAGGAGGATATAGTGCACCTGCTGACTATTTGCAAGGCCCTAAAAGGGAATGACGGATCTTGCTAAGACCCCTCTTCAATACGACATCCATTACAACTTGCAGACAAGCAGTGTTAGCTTCCTTTTCTGGCGAGGATGTTCAACTAAGCTGCCGGCTGGTAAAATACCTATCCGATGCAGTAACTACCATAAAAAGGCAGGCCATCCAGTTAGCAGACTGCACTACAGCTGAACGGACTATGATTCTTTGAAGGAATTCTTATTAGTCACTGCCTGTGCTGCTGCCCCATACGGGAATTTTAGTATGTCAAGATTGGTACATCACGCATCTTAAAGAACTGAGCAGGCGCAGCAAATGGGAACCTTGATTAATGTCAAAGACTGGCACACCATGCACTTTCAGGGTTTTGCACCAGGCAGAAAGCCCTCTTCAACTCCCTTTTATGATGCTCAAATCACCCTCCTCCAACACCCAAAGTCCCATTATCCTACTGTAAGTCCTTGTATATATCATAGCATTTATTATCCAACAATCTCCAATTAACGCACTGTTTCCTACCCTGCTGTGAGATATCTGGAAAACAGTATTCTCAGCACTCATCCAGCACTCAGCACTTTAATCTGCTGCTAGTTAGGCTGAAAACTGACGTCCCTCCACAACACATTGCAGATGCCTAGCACTTTCCACTTTCTATCTGCACGAAGCAACTTATCCATCTCCGCCCCTCCACTCTAACTCGCTGCCTGGCACTAGACCAACGTAGCCAGGCAACCTACGCTGCCTTTTAAAGCATGCACTGCTCCCTTGTCTCTCTCCATAGCAAGTTCACAGCCATAGCCGCCCAGCTCTCAGCTCCCCCAAGCACCCCATGGCCCTACGCGTACATCGCTTTACTACACAGTAAAACCTCAGCAAGCAAGTAACCAGTATTCCTTTTTTGCCGTTAGACAAGTAGAACACTATTGACTTTAACAAGAATCAAGCAGAGGCAACAACTGCTGCCTTGCACTCTGCACTTCACTTTATAATTTTCTTTTTCAGCTGTTTTACATCACTTGTGGGCCACATATTATTGACATTTTATTTTGTTTTAATACTGATCTGTTTTAAGTCATAGAAAATGCCAAATAATGTAATGAATGATTGTAAAGGTGTTAATTAACTGTACAATAAACTCAACTTCAACTTCAAACACATATCAAGATGAGCCAAGGTCAGACTTTGTTCTCCTCTGATCACACTATCGAGTTGTGTGTGTTTACAAACTTAAATTATGTGCATGTTCACTGTCATCTCCTGATTTGAGTCTGACATGGACACCTCACAAGATCATTGGTGGTTAGCACGTCTGTACTGCCAACCCTCAGTTATGGCATTGTTGTGACCTGTGTGTCCTGTCACTGCGACATGTGCAGGTTCTACAACACTGTCCACTAAAGGAGCTCAGAGAGAGTCCAGATGAAATTGGAAAAAGCCTGTGATACGGAGTGTCTGCACTTTCACGTCTGGACATATGTTATCTGCTGTGTAGTATTGGATGGGACAACACTAAGGCCGATTGGGGGTAACACATCCATATAGGGTCTGGGCAAATATGTTTGTTAAGTTGTGAGTCTGAGCTTTTGATATCCTCTCTCACAAGCTGACAATCCATTGCCACATATTGCCTTTGGAGGTTGAGCAGGTAGTGCTGTGCACTGATGAACAGTAGTGTCTTTGTTACAGCGACCTGTACATGGGAAATGGCATTCAAGTTCCTGGGGGTACGACGTGTGTCTGTGGACACACTTGTCTATATTTGCAACACTTATGAGTGTGGCAAGGCTCTCAAAGTCTGTCTTGACTCAATGGCACAGAACCCAAACTCAGCAAAAGCAATGTAAGTCACAGCATACAATTCCCATTGGCCTCACAAACACACACTGGACAGTGTCTGTACCATACATCATCCAATGCACACATCAGTCATGATTCCCTTGGTTCACAGTGGTGCTGGCAGTGGAACTTTCATTAGTAATGCAAATGTGTGTCTCAAATCCCCAATTGTCATGATGACACCACAAGTCCCAGGATGCACTCAGCCAAGTACAGAAAATGGGCTACATTGAGCTTTTTGCTGCATGATGAGTGCTGCATACACACAGATTAGGAGACTAGAGGCATGGGACTCAGAATGGTACAGCTCTGTCTGCACTTGCATCATACTTCCAGACACATTTAGCCTATAATGCACTTACCATGTCTCTGCTGCTCTTGCTCCTCCAGCTGAGCATGGAGGGTCAGAAGAGCTACACGCAGGACCCTCCAGTACAGTGGCGAGAGGCGAGGACGATGCACATGGTGCTGGGAAGACTGGCCCAGTAGCTCTTCAGCCTTGATCCGGGCCCAGCGTTTCAGGTCCTCCCAGTGCTTGCGGCATGCCCTCGCGTTCCTGGTGTGCACGCCCACTGTACTGCAGCGCTCACCAATTCTGGCCCACAAACTGGTCCGTGCTGCATTGCTCAGCTGTTCCTCTGGCCCCCCATATAGCTGAGGATATTTCTCTATCACCCCCTCAGCTAGCATGTCCAATTCCCTTTCACTGAAAGGGTGTGCTTTCTCTTCATAACCCTCAGCCATTTTGGGGGAAATGAGGTTGATAAGAGCAGCAGGATGTCACAGGATCTTATCGGTGAGAGAGGATGACTCAGAATGAACACAAAATGTCTGTCATCAACTTCCTGTGATGTATTTCTTGTCCCCCACTTCCTGTCTATGATTTCCTATATGAAAATTAGGCTTCCGGTTAATTTTAGGAGTTTACGGCGCAAAAACGTACTTTCCGCATGCGCAGAGTACTCTGCGCATGCGCAAAGTACTCTGCGCATGCGCAAAGTACGCAACGCTATCGCAGAGTACTCTGCGCATGCGCTAAGTACGCAACGCTATCGCAGATTACGCTGCGCATGCGCAGAGTACTCTGCGCATGCGGAAATTACCTTTTCGGGCTGTAAACTCCGAAAACTACCCAGAACCCACATTTTCATTTGGGAAATCACATACAGGAAGTGGGAGACAGGAAATACATCACAGGAAGTAGTTGTCAGCCATTTTGTGTTCATTCTGAGTCATCCACAACCACAGAACAAATCCACTGCCATCCTATTATTCTGTTGCAGATAAAAATGTAATGACTGTGTAAGATTAATTCTTACACATGAAACAAAAGGGCGAACAGACCATGTAATGAGATTTGGGCTGGGACAAGGGGGGGAGGAGGACTGGCACAACATCACACCCCAGTTTACTTCTCAAATGCTTTGCATTATGGTACATGTAGTCCATATTTAGTGATCAACACAAGAGTTGTCTGTTGTGTTACAGTGTATTAGGGGGTAGCAGTGCTGTACTTCACAGACACATAGTGGCATATTCAGCCACAACATCATCACTCACGTTGTGGGACCAACATAATTGGTGTATGCTAATCATTTGGGGGCCAACTATCAAAAATCCTATCGTCATGCACTTTTTACATACAGACTCCCATTGTCAAAAGGTACAGGAGGGTCTCTCAGAACATGTACATCTCATCCTTAGAGTCAATAGACTCCTTGGGAAATCCACTACACTGATTGCTGACATTGGCACATGACCTGAAGCACGGTCAATCTTTTGACTCATGTCAACAGTTGTGGCTGACATACAGTTAGTGTGGTTTGCAAAGTTGTCTCAGGATGGATTTTTGGACAGAGTGGGAAATATCCATTTTTCATCATTGACAACAGACAGCAAACCACATTTTGTCCATGACACATCAGGTTGCTCAAGTGAAAAACGTGGCAACCAGCTGATCACGGACTTGCATACCCTGACCTCGGTTATGTGCAATGGCCCGGTTGCCCAGATTCAGAGCTAGCCGAGGTTCAAGAGGTATGTGTAAGCCATGTGTTAAAGCAATATTGTGCAAGACACAACAGGCCATAATGATCTTGCACACAACTTCAGGGGAGTACATCAGCACACCCCCTGTACTGCTGAGACATCTGAAACGCGACTTCAACAGACCAAAAGTGCGCTCTATGATGGCTCGAGTTCGTATGTGTGCCCGATTGTACCTACGCTGAGGTACAGTGGTTGGATGTCTGTACGGTGTTAGGAGTTGAGGGAAGAGTGCATAGCCAGTATCGCCTAAGGAGGGAAGATAGGGCAATAGGTTACATTTCCAAATGAAATTTGAACAGAACATGATCTTTACTTAGTACATGCAGTGTCTGTTGTGACCGTGTATGTGGCTTGGTGATTCTTATTGTAGAATGGTTGTTGATCTAAGGTGGCATTCATTCATTACTGGGCTTCTTGACAGGCCCCTTGTGCCACCAGTGCGTCACTTTTCATATGTGATACAGTGATGTACTGGCAGCGCAAGGGTATAGTAACTGAGCCCTTTCATAAGCACACATCACTCTTTTTTAGGACTTGGTACTTACCCAGTAACCACATGTTGCCATATTCTCCCGCAGCCAACCGCCGGGCAAGAGGTGACATACGGAATATGAAGCTGTCATGGGTACTGCCTGGAAACGCTGCATGCACATCTGAGAATCTCCCACTGACATCACAGACAGCCTGCACATTGATGGAATACCATCAGTGTCTGTTGCAGTATATGTGTGCAATGTGGCGGGGTGGCTGAATGGCCACATGGGTACAGTCAATTGCACCCAGCACACGTGGGAAGCCGGAGATGCCCAAAAATTCCCTAGCTGCCCTTTGTCTGCTGGCCAGTGTATGGGGCATTCGTATGTGAAGGTGGGCTCTAGAATTGATGCAGCGCAGTACCTGATGCAGGCACCGGGACTGGCTAGCCTGGGAGATGCCCACAACATCACTGGTGACCCTTTGGAATGACCCCGTAGCGAAAAAATGGAGGGCAGAAAGGACCTTCAGATAGGCTGGAATGGCATGGGAGCAGCATGTAGGCAAGTCAAGTTCCTCCTCCCAATCACATACCATCTCCAAGATGACTTCTGGAGGGAAGCGGTATCTGGCCCTTACTTCTTGAGTGGACATCCCAAATATGTTGATCCTCTGTCTGAAGATCCTCTCTCTCCTCTTCCTCCTCCTCAAGTCTTCTTGCTGCATGGCAAGGGGCAGAGCAACAAATACATTCAGCGACATGTTGAAAGTGTTTCTGTGTGTCTGCTCTGCTTTCATATGTGTAGCAGGGCTGGGATTGGCTGCAGTGTGTCAGATGATTCATCATGGGGGATGGTAGGCAGTTGGACAGGTGTTTGGCATTGAGGTAATGCTCAAACGGCCGATATGCGGATATTCCGGCCCGGAAGCGGAGATTCCGGGCCGGAGGCGGAGATTCCGGGCCGGAGGCGGAGATTCCGGGCCGGAGGCGGTGATTCCGCCATTGTGCCGGAATCTCCGCCACTGGGCCGGAAATTCCGGCCCGAGTGCGGACATAAAGTTAGGATGAGTAAGTTCATTCTGTGAATACCCATATGTGTAAGTTCATTCTGTGAAAGTTCATTCTGTGAATACCCATATGTGTAAGTTCAATCTGTGAATACCCAAATGTGTAAGTTCATTCTGTGAATACCAAAATTGTTGTAAGTTTAGGATTTTGACGTAAGTTAGTTCTGTGAATCAGGCCCAATTATGTGGTTGTGTCTTCACAAAAGGAGGAACGCTTTGATTGTTCCACATGACAAATTATATGTAAGGACTGTTATGATAAGTTGTAGGATAATAAAATGGCAGCTAGATCAGTACATAACAAGTTAGAACTAGTTTCATTTCCACAATAATGTCAAGATCTAAATGTGTATGAATCAATTCTTATACAGTCTATGCATCCATTCCAAGCTGTAGTCCTTATGGTGCCAAAGACGGAGAAGTTACCTCCAACAGAGTTACAGAAAGGTTTTAAAGGTAGAGTTGTGTACTTGCCATTAGATTTCAAGCAGAATATTGAAACTGTATGGGTGCACAGAGATTTTGAAGAAGCACTTATTATTCTAGTCAATGGTGTCCCTACTAAGAGTAAAACATTTGGCAAGAGTTAGTGGATGTTAATAAAGTTAAAAAAAAGCAACATTATATCTGGTACAAAATAATATTTATTATCAAAATGTAGATGTTCTTCAAAATACATTTGGAAGGTGACACATTACCATCAAGAGGTCAGATTGAAAATGTGGATCGATCACGATCAGAATACATTTATGAACACTACAGCATTCATCCTCTGCATTCTGAAGAGATTATTGGTGTTGCTATTGATCTCTTTCTATTGTAAGAAACTGTTTCCTACTGGAGAAGGTAGTAGATAGGATGACCGGCCTGTACAAAAACCTGCAGCCGAGTACAGATCAATTAGACTATATTCAGAAGATCCTAGAATTCCACAGTGTATTCCATATATATCTCATATACTATTTGAGAGTGACTTGTCAGGCCTATCTTATGTAGTAAATCACATTCTCAGAACAGGAGTGAATATGCAAAATATCACAGCAAAGGAATTTGTTGACAAAGTGCAAGAAAAAGACAGAAACCTGACATACATCTTGATTAATGTAATGCTGTGCCAACGTGGTACCACCGAGTATTGGTATTGTTCTCACAGTGAGCTGAAATGCATGTTGAGAAACCTAGGAGCACCTACTTGGTTTCTAAAACTTACTTTTGCTGAGTATGCATGGGATGACCTGCTTGAATTCTTGCAAGAAGCAAACTCATACATAAAGGACATCAAAATGAAGACAGCTGGAGAACTTTGATCATTGGATGCTGCAAATGTTTGCAGATATTTCAACCATAGGTTTCAAGCCACGATGTCTTTCATCTGCAACAAAAGTAAACCTCCTCCAGGTGAAGTGACTGATTTTAATTTGGCGCAAAGAGTACAAAGCAAGAGGTGCTCCTAATATTCACATGCTCTTGTGGGTAAAAGATGTACTGAAATTTGTAATAGACAGTAATGAGTCTGTTTTGTTTTTCAAAGAACAGTATGTCACATGTGCCACCCCAAAAGATGATGGCGAAAAGGGCTTGAGGCAGCAAGTTCTATGCTTCCAAACTCATAGACATGGGAAATACTGTTGACGAAAATGTAGATGCAATGGAAACTGTTATACAAGATTTAGGGGCATACTCTCAAGGACTTATCGCCGATTTATCGGCACTTTAGCGCCGCAAAAGTTGCGATAGATTTATCGCCCTATTCTCAAGCTGGTGCAAACTGCCGATATCGCCAGTTTCCCAGCGATATCCTCCGCAAAAAACATCGCCACGGATGAGAGCGACAACTAACACTAATGATCTGCAGAGTAGGCGTTCCCGTGCAAAAACACACGAAAACAGCACTTCGCGATATTCTCAACGACCAGCCAGATCCGCGATGTGACCCAAAACAGGCGATAAGGCGCGTTAGCAGCAGGGATTTAACACCTGCCTTTTACTGGTGTAAAGAAGGACGACAACCTGCAGCATGAAAGGGAGCCCAGCCAATAGCCACATCTGAAGACCAACACATGCATGGAGCTACTGACCATGCAGCTTGGAGACCCAAGAGGGCCACAACAGCCACCGCCACCACCCCCAGGACCCCCCCGGACTACCACCGAGGCAGCGCAGAACAAGACAGCTGACCTTCCCAAAACGGCATGGCCCCCCAGCCACACAATTGCAGAATGTGGGGAGAGGTGGGAACCAAGTATGTGTGAAGGAGGAAAGTCACCCATGAATAAGAATGTACACAATGCCAAGTGTGGCGGTGATGTGCTGGACAGACTACAGTATGCAGAGCACAGACATGTCCATGTGGACACATACTGCTGGTGTTTGTAGTGTTGTGGACAGTGGACGCAACCATGTTACCTCAGGCAGTGGGGAAGACCCCTGTCATGTATCCGTGTCGTCCCCCCCTGTAAGCGTAAGCGGAGTGGGCTGGGCCGGAGTACGCCAGGCCAGCGTAGGAGTGCGAATAAATAGGCCGGGGATCTGGGTGTGGTTCACTTCCCGGATGGCCAACACGTCTGCCAGGGAGGCGCCCTTCACCCTGCCACGAGTCCGCTGCCATTACCGCCAGCCTCCTCAGCCGATCGCTGGTGTCCGTGACACAGGCCCCCTGCGCACCAAGCCGCAGAGCACCGCAGAGTTATGTGTGTGCTGACTACTGTCTGCGGCCTACACTGCGGTCAGCAGGGCGCTCAAATCAAATCCAATCCTGACCTGCGAGGACACGCCATCATCTCTGGCTGCACACCCGCTGAGCGCTTCAGGTGCCACCAACTCAGTGCACCACAAGTCATCGCCACGTAGCTGTGGGCCCTTTGTGACCGTTGCCTCCGGGATACACTGCGGTCAGCAGGGCGCTCAAATCAAATCCAATCCTGACCTGCAAGGACACGCCATCATCTCTGGCTGCACACCCGCTGAGAGCTTCAGGTGCCACTAACTCAGTGCACCACAAGTCATCGCCACGTGGGTGTGGGCCCTTTCTGACCGCTGCCTCAGGCCTACACTGCAGTCAGCAGGGCTCACAATTCAAATTGAGTCTTGATTTATTAATGGCGCAGTCCAGTAAGCAACATACATTGCTTCCAGTACGGCCCGCCCAGACGATGCATCATCGCAGGCTGCACACCCGCTGAGCGCTTCAGGTGCCACTAACTCAGTGCACCACAAGTCATCGCCACGTGGCTGTGGGCCCTTTCTGACCGCTGCCTCCGGCCTACACTGCGGTCAGCAGGGTTCACAATTCAAATTGAGTCTTGATTTATTAATGGCGCAGTCCAGTAGGCAACAGACATTGCTATCAGTGCGGCCAGCCCGGACGATGCATCATCGCAGGCTGCGCACCCGCTGAGCGCTTCAGGTGCCACCAACTCAGTGCACCACAACACATGTACCCTTTATGATTGAGTTTTGTGCTGTGGACAGCTGACGCGACAATGTCGCCTCAGGCAGTGGGGAAGACCTGTGACGATGATGATGAAGATGAGGCAGGTACCACACCCCACTGCAGCTGCAGCGGGAATATCCCGAAGGGACACAATGATTAACAATCACTTCACATGAGCACGCTCATCTCTGGTGCCCCTACCTCAGTGCACTGCAAGTCATGGACCCTTTATGATTGAATCTTTTGTGTGTGATTCCAGATCTGGTGCCCCTACCTTAGTGCACTGCAAGTCATGGACCCTTTATGATTGAATCTGTGTTTGTAATATGAAGATCACTGTTCTAGTTGTTGCCAGCACCAACCACTCCCTGAGTGCTGGCTTACACTCACCCCACACCCATCCAGCACAGGCTTCACTGGACATGTGACCCTGGCAATAAAAAGTGGCTGGCCGCACGGGCCCATAGCCAGTTCCACTACCTATCTAAGTGTGTCCTTGTGGTCATTATGTATTCATGATGGGCCAGGGCCCTACCACCTTACCTTGTGCTGTGGACTGCGGACGCAACCATGTCACCTCAGACAGTGTCTAAGACCTTGGACACGTAGCTCTGTCCCCCCCCTGTAAGCGTAAGTGGAGTGGGCTGGGCCGGCGTACGCCATGCCAGCGTAGGGGCTCTGGGCGTGGTTTGGTTCTGGCCTGGACAAGGAAGTAACTTATGCGTGTGTCTCTGTTGTAGTGTCGGCGCCACCCTGCTCGCAATCGACAATGTTGCAATGTAGCATGCACCCTGACGGCAGGCTCACACAAACAGAGAAATGAAGGAGCGCAAGACCGCTCGGGGTCTTGGCTCATACATGCCGCGTAGTGTGTATCTGTAATGCCGCAGCAAGAGCCAAATGCCTAGACCTACTCGCAGCGCGAGTTCAGCCACGCATGGACTCTACATCTGTGTCCGCCCTATCCTTACCATAGGCCTACACTCACGTGGCCGCCCACCTTCAACGGACAACATCACAGTGTGGTTGTCAGGCTTGTGGACATGCGCAGACAGGCATGACAATGGTGTGCCGTAGGAGTGAAAGTGATGCAACCGCGCTGCGCGCACAAGTAAATAGGCTCGGGGAAGGGAGGAACAGCTGTGAGGCAACGTAACGCACAGTGATGCTGCACATTTGCCACATGCAAGACATGTCAAACATGAATCCCAAAGTCGCACACATCCCACCCCACCCCCAACAAGCCACATCACATTTCCTGAATGCAAGCAGATGAGAGACTAACATAAGGGATGAAAGCTCCTTTGTCTGAACTATCAGGCGGAAGCACATCTGCACCTCCGACCTCGGAATTGCATGTGCCCGGCACCCCCTGACTGATACTATAGAAGCTGATGTCGGCTCCCACACTACGCACAGCCCGACGAAAGACCAACTGTTAGAAATGGGATCTCTAGTTGGCAAGGGCTTGCACCTTTGTCCAAGTAGGGACCCTTCTTCCTAGTCAGGGTAAGGGTTGTTACACTCGTGAAGTAACCCCTGCTCACCCTCGTGGTAGCTTGGCACGAGCAGTCAGGCTTAATTCAGAGGCAGTGTGTAAAGCATTTGCACATAACCAACAGTAATACAGTGTAAGCACTACAAACGGACACCACACCAGTTTAGAAAAATAACCAATATTTTATATACTCAAGACAAGACCAATTACGACAAAAATCCACAATACTGTACTTTACGAATGAATACTTGATACGTTAACTTCTTCTTTGCAGGAATAGCACAAAAGCAAAGTTCGTACGAGTCGGTAGCTCCGTCCGAGCCTACCGTGATGCTGAGAACCACAGAGTCTAACAGTTCCAGCCGACCGCGTCGATACGGGCCAGCAGAGTCGTGAACAGACTTGGTCACAGTACCTTTTCTCGTTGTGGCTGGTACGGAGTGTACGAGCCGGTCGGCGTTCGTCGCGGTTGCGGGGCAAGACGGAGCGATGCAAGGTGTGGTGTCCCTCGATGCGGTGCAGGCAGCGGCTCGATGAGCGTCGTGCAGACGGAGTCGGTGAGTCCAAGGCGTGCGATGCAGGGCGAGACGATGCTCGATGCGGTGCTGACAGGTTGCGATGCAGGCGACCTAGCCGGAGTGCGGGAGCTGGCGTCGGACAGCGGTGCGAGTCGGAGCGGTGCGTCGCAGACGTGCGAGCGGTGCCCCAAATGCGGTGCGGTCTCAACTCTTGAGCCAGTTGCAGCGACAGTGTCGGTCTGGTCCGGCTGGCCCAGTGAAGCGATGCGATGCGAACTGCGGTGCCCACAGGTCACGGTGCAAGCAGCGGCTCGATGTTGGCGGCGTCGGACGTCGCCCACGGTGAGACCAGGGTTGCGATGCGAAGCGGGGCGATGCGGTCTGCGGTGCAAACAGGTCACCGGCCAGGGATGGATTCGGTTGACGGAGTCAGTTGCAGTTCCCTTCCTCTGTGGCGACTGAAACAGCGTTCCAGAAGCGGTACCCAGAGGCTTGTGAAGTCTTTGTAGTCCCTGAGACTTCTTAACAGGAGGCCAGCTCGGTTCCAGGCCCTTGGAGATACTCAGCACAAGTTTGTAGAAAGTTCAGTCCAGTCCTTTCACTGCCCAAGACAGAAGCAGCAACTGCAGGCCAACCCAACAAAGCAACAACACAGCAAAGGGGCAGTACTCCTCCTGGCAGCTCTTCCAGCGCTTCGTCTTGGCAGGTTCCTTGTTTCCAGCGAGATCTAAATTCATGGGGTCAGGGCCCCAATATTTATATCCCAAATTCCTTTGTTCTCTGAAGGCAGAGAGGCCTTTGCCTAGTCCAAACCAGTTCTGGAGCACTTTGTTGACAAGTCTCCGTCCCTTCTTTCAGTGAGTAGGCCAGGGACATCAGACGCACCACAGGAGGTGGAGCCAGCATTGTGGAGGGAAGGCACTGTCCTATTCAGGGCCCAGGTGCGACCCCTCCCACCCATCTACATGTAGATCTTGCTATTCAGCCCTGTGCTGACTCACCCTGTCTCCTGGCATCCCCCAGCCCCTGTCACTCACATTCCGGACAAGGAATACACAACCTCGCAGAGGCAGGCTTGGATGGTTAGACAAGAAAATACCCACTTTCTAAAAGTGGTATTTTCAAACACAGAATGTTAAAACTAACTTCACTAAAAGATGCATTTTATCATTCTGAGTCCAGGCATACTAAACTCGAATTTCTACCATGTTCCCGGGGTCAGTTAGGATTATAAGCTGTAATAATCAAAACTGCCCGTTCTGGCCTAGGGGGAACAGGTAGCCTTGCAATAGTGAAAAACGAACTAGGCTGTAATTCACTATCAGGACTTGCCGCACACACCCGGGCATGTCCTACCTTTCGCATACACCGCACCCTGCCCACAGGGGTACCTTGGGCCTACCTTAGGGGTGACTAACATGTAGCAAAGGGAAGGTTTAGGGACTTGCAAGTGTGTGCACTTGCCAAGTCGACATGGCAGCCCCAGGCTGCGCACAGGCTCTGCGATGGCAGGCCCGAGTTACACTTTACGGGCTGTTTGCGTGGGTGGCACAATCCAGTGCTGCAGCCCACCAACAGCATTTGGTCTATAGGCCCTGGCACTCGCAGTGCACTTTACAAGGGACTGACACATAAACCAAATAGGCCAATCATGGAAACACCAATCCATAACGCATTTTACACAGAGAGCATATGCACTTTAGCACTGATTAGCAGTGGTCAAGTGCCCAGAGTCCTAAAACCAACACACGCAGGGTCAAAAACAGGAGGCCAAAAAGCAAAAAGTCTAGGGGTAAACCCGCTGAAAAAGCCAAGTCTAACACAACCCCCTCCCAGCCTAAAGCCAGGGTAGACTAATCAATCCCTTGATGGACTTCCCTGCTTGGGGCGATAGAACATAGACCTGGCCCACAACAGCGGGGGCACGTTCTGGTTCTACGCCTTTCTAAACCCAGTTGGATCCCTCTATCCATACTCTCAGGGCCCACTAAGCTGACCCATGGGGTACCCTTCTCTTCACCTGTGAACCCCATCTGTGCAGCGCCTAAACTTCCTTTGCTCACAGATGTGTCCCAACAGGCCGACAGTGCCCACATGGCCAACACAGTGGTGTGGCCCAGTCCACCCCCGGGGTGTGACTCCTGTCCCCCTCCCAGGGGCAATGCTGTCCACCAGGACAGTAAGCCACAGTGGCTACCGACAGTTGTCAGTGGGGAGACCCAGGCCTTATGCCTCTCAGGGCTCTCTAACCTCTGTGGCGCCGGAGAGTGGGGGGCGGTAGCCCCAGGTGCCTGGCACCCTTGGTCCACTCTCCCTCCTGTCAGGTCAGGTATGACATCCTGACACTGACCCACCAACCCCGGGCCTGTACCCGGCAGCTGGACAGGAGACTGGGGTGGCCTCCCCCACACCCGGTCCTCCTCCCTGGGGCTCTGTACCCTCCCACCTGGAGCGGTACCCCTTCCAGAATTGTCAGGGCACCTGTGGCAGGTGTCCTGCACAATTTGCCCCCCAGTTCAGGGGTTCTATCCTGCAACTGGGATTCCAGCTTAGGGTCTGTACCCTTAGGCTGGACATGGGACTGGGGTGGCCTCCCCCACCTCAACACATTGATCCGAGCTGTGGAATTTCATCCACAGAACTGGCACAGGTCGGAACAGTGCTGCTTCAACCAGAGCCACTAACACAACGGCAGAACATCCCGGACACATGCACAACCCCTGTCACGTGGAACTGTACTGTGCACGTATGCTGCATTTACTGGGGGTACTGCCATTGGCAGTGCTGCGGATCAGTTACCGGCTAAGCTTCCGCCTTGCCAACGTCACATTGTCGATCGTGCATATTCGAGTGGTCCATGGATGTCTGCCTATCCAACAGGACGGTAGCTGAACTGGATTTTGACATGTGTGTGTGCCCCCTATTTGGCCCATGACCAGGAGTGTCACCGTGATACACGTTTATGGGATGCCTTGATACTTGGCATACATGCTGGTAGCTGGACCTGGGAGATTGCACAACTCCTCGTGTGTAAGGGTGGGCGTAGTTCGCGAAGTAATGCTTCGCGAAGCTACGCAAAGTGCAGTTCGCGCTACGCAAGCTTCGCGTAGCACTACGCGAACTGCGTAGCGCACTGTTCGCAATGATTGCACAGTGCCGGATGCTTGTCCGCACTGTGCAATCATTGAAAACGGCAACTTGCACAGTGCGAGCTGTCTTTTACTGCTGCTCGAGTAGATTTTTACTCGGCGGCAGCTTTCTCAACGCGGACTGGTAGTTTCTCATCGCGGCGGTCGCGAGCATACGCGACCACTCGCAATGAGAAACCTGACCTCCCCGCGTTGAGAATCTCGCCGGGAGGTTTATTTTCCACGCTCGCGATCGGCAACTTGATGTTGCTGATCGCGAACGAGAAAAAGTCTCGCCGGGATGTCATTTTGCTTGCTCGCGGTCGCCAACTTGACGTTGAGGACCGCGAGCAAGCAAAAAATGACTGCGGCACTACGCTACGCTACGCTACGCGTGTTCGCACTGTGCTACGTGCAATTCGCGTTGTGCGAAGTAGCGCAAGCTTCGCAAACTACGCGAGCGTAGCGTAGCACTTCGCCCAGGGTTACTCGTGTGCAGTGACCACATTGAACCGCTCCCCTATTGGGCTGTAGTGCTAATTGGTGAAAGGGCGTGGACGCAGCACATCTGTCCGGACCTGCTAATGGATGGCCTTGCCGTCGTGTTTCAAGAAGTCGACAATGAGCTCATGTTGGAAATGATAGCCTACGAAGCTGCAATCGCTTTTATGGACGAGTAACTACGTACCTGCAGCCACAACAGATTGGAACCCATTGCACATGTCCCAACACCTTGTTGCATCTTGGAGATCTGGTCACATATCCCACGACAACAGTGGACATGGCTGCATTCGCCTGCACTCCGAATACATGAGCGGACAGCAACGCCGAACAACATACACCTGTGAAAGGTGAGGCACTCCCCCAGAGTGGTCAGCGGCGCTTGGCAACGTTCCTCATTCTGACATACTGCTGCATTAGTCTGCATGTTGTGGCACTAATCTTGCCCATACTGACACGCATATGCTAATAAAGTCTACGCACCTTCACCTGTATTCAACTGTGATGAGTGTTGGTTTGAATGACAATGTGTGTCTCACTGCCTATCTGGGTCACGGCCATACATGCGCACTGATAGCATTACCCAGGGAGTACCTTTTTGTGGAATCACTGTCCCTACATTCATCCATACTTTCATACTTGATTGAGCATAGCCATGACACATCTGTGTGAATTAGAATGTTTTATTCACATTCAGTGGAGTGTTGAAGCTGGACCAGTACAGGGCCATGCAAACCCCACTTTGCAATCTTGCCCCATGGAGGGCCAGCCGGAGTCCTTTAGGGATTGACAAGTTCACCGGGAGTGGAAGACTTCAGTCCGCAGTGTGCTTGCTGTGTCATTGGTAACCAAACCAAATATGGCAGTCCATGTCGAGGTCCAAGGTGAGTGTCGCTGAGTGTATCGGGGGACAGTGGAAGGTGTTATTCCAGGGCATGATGCAGAGGGCAGAACCAAGCTGAAACAGGCCATATGGCGGAGATGAATGCTACCACTTCATTCTTACCACAAAGCCCGATTCATCATCATCTCCATCCTCTGATGTGTCCGGTGCCTCACATGCAGGTGGTGGTGTTTTGTCCGCATCACTGTGTGGCAGTGACACATCAGGGGCCAGAGGTGGAATGTCTGCCGCAGTGTGTGGCACTGACAATTCAGGGGGCGGAGATGTGGATGGAGTAGTAGCAGCAGCATTCATCCCCGCCAGGCCTTGTGGTGGCAATGCCATGACGAGGATCTGTAGGGCATGGAGGATCACAGCTACATCTGACTGGTGTGCAGCTGTGGCAAACATTATTTCCGCCTGCATCCGCTCCAAGCCCTCCATCATTCTCCTTATGTGTCCCAACTCCCGGCTGACATCGCTGGAGCCACTCTGACTAGACAGTTGTTCTTGGCTCAGAGTCATGACTCCAGCGATGTCAGCCATGGATTGTTGGAGAGCATGGAGCGGACAGTGGGTGTCCGTTAGGGACCATAAGTCATGCCTGATGGGACTTAAACACCCACGTATGGCATCTAGTTTGGCTGACATGAGTTCGGACCCCACCCGCAGCTGGTCAGCCATCTTCTCCTGGCACCCGTACACACGGCGTTGGAATGCCATGTGTTGGTCGTGGGGGTCCTGGGAGACAGCCGTGGTGGTGGGTGCTTCCTGCTGTGTGGTCTGTGCAGGGGGTGGGGTCTCATCGATGCAGCTAGGCTGCCCTGCTGCTGGAGGTGGGGTGCCGGAGCTGTCCATGAGCTGTTGGAGGGCATCGGTGTAGATGTTGGTGTGGTCCTCTTCATCATCAGTGCTATGTTGTTGGGTCTGCTCTTCAGGAGGTGTTGATTCTCCCTCTGCAATGTGAAGGGGAGATGCAGATTGACATTGTGTTCACATGTATGTTCACGCATTGTACAAGTTTACATACAGACTGCATGACAATGTACATTGTGACTGTTTGTGAGGAGATGCCAATTTTATGCGGGACAGTTGACATTTCTGCACCATCAGGGATGTGAGGGTGCACTTATACATTATCATCTCAAAGTCTCCTACTATGCCACATGCGAATGGACATTTTCTACACACAAGCGGCAGCAGTTGTGTCCTCTGTTCTGTTGTGTGAATGTTGCAGTTTGTACCACATTGTTGTCAATGTTGAGGTGCTCTGATTCTTATATGTGTGTGCTGCATTGTGGGTGAGTTGCCCCTTCAGCTCTGATTTGGCTGGCTCTTATCCCTTTCAGGCGGTGTGCCTTTCACTTCTGTGCTTATACAGTGCTGAGATGTTGCGGACTTGGGTAAATTGGTCTCTTATTCGGAGTTGTGACTCTTGGGAATGGTTTGTCCACAGATGTGCTATACTTAATTGTGCATGTGTGCCACTGTGCTCATCTCCCCCCGTCCCCCCAGTCCCTGATCGTTACTCACCCTGTTGCTGTTGGGTCAGGTCATGTTGTGCAGTGTCCGGTCCCCCAAATCCTGCCACCGTCTCCCCAACGATGGTCTCACGCTGGTCCTCCGTGGGGCGTGTGGGGTTCTGGTTGTCCTCTGTACTTGCTCTGGCTACCTCCATGGTGCTTCGCGGTTGTTTGTGTCTTGGTTGTGTTTTTGTTTGCCGCTTTTATAGTGGTTTTTCCCGCCTGACTTGTGTGACTTGCAGGCCTGGCGCTGCTTATCGCAGAATTTTTTATCGCAGTTGGGCCCATCGCAACTTTTTTCACGTTCGGGTTTCCTTTTTTATCGCCGTCGGAGTGGTTGTATCGCGGACATTTGAGGCGTTATCGGGAAACTATCGCATGTTACCGCCGTGTTGGGAATACGACGTTGACACAGAGTTATTTTCCCGCGATAGACGGGCCCTTTCTGACTGCTGCCTTAGGCCTACACTACAGTCAGCAGGGCTCACAATTCAAATTGAGTCTTGATTTATTAATGGCGCAGTCCAGTAAGCAACAGACAATGCTTCCAGTGCAGCCCGCCCAGACGATGCATCATCGCAGGCTGCACACCCGCTGAGCGCTTCAGGTGCCACTAACTGAGTGCACCACAAGTCATCGCCATGTGGCTGTGGGCCCTTTCTGACCGCTGCCTCCGGCCTACACTGTGGTCAGCAGGGCTCACAATTCAAATTGAGGCTTGATTTATTAATGGCGCAGTCCAGTAAGCAACAGACATTGCTTCCAGTGCGGCCAGCCCAGACGATGCATCATCGCAGGCTGCACACCCGCTGAGTGCTTCAGGTACCACTAACTCAGTGCACCTTAAGTCATCGCCACGTGGGTGTGGGCCCTTTCTGACCGCTGCCTCCAGCCTACACTGCGGTCAGCAGGGCTCACAATTCAAATTGAGTCTTGATTTATTAATGGCGCAGTCCAGTAGGCAACAGACATTGCTATCAGTGCGTCCCGCCCAGACGATGCATCATCGCAGGCTGCGCACCCGCTGAGCGCTTCAGGTGCCACCAACTCAGTGCACCACAACACATGTACCCTTTATGATTGAGTTTTGTGCTGTGGACAGCTGATGCGACAATGTCGCCTCAGGCAGTGGGGAAGACCTGTGATGATGATGATGAAGATGAGACAGGTGTACCACACCCCACTGCAGCGGGAATATCCTGAAGGGACACAATTATTAACAATCACTTCACATGAGCACACTCATCTCTGGTGCCCCTACCTCAGTGCACTGCAAGTCATGGACCCTTTATGATTGAATCTTTTGTGTGTGATTCCAGATCTGGTGCCCCTACCTCAGTGCACTGCAAGTCATGGACCATTTATGATTGAATCTGTGTTTGTAATAAGAAGATCACTGTTCTAGTTGTTGCCAGCACCAACCACTCCCTGAGTGCTGGCTTACACTCACCCCACACCCATCCAGCACAGGCATCACTGGACATGTGACCCTGGCAATAAAAAGTGGCCGGGCGCACGTGCCCATAGCCAGTTCCACTACCTATCTAAGTGTGTCCTTGTGGTCATTATGAATGCATGATGGGCCAGGGCCCTACCACCTTACCTTGTGCTGTGGACTGCGGACGCAACCATGTCACCTCAGGCAGTGTCTAAGACCTTGGACACGTAGCTCTGTCCCCCCCCCACCCTGTAAGCGTAAGCGGAGTGAGCTGGGCCGGCGTATGCCAGGCCAGCGTAGGGGTGTGAAGGATTTGCCAGGGGCTCTGGGCGTGGTTCGGTTCTGGCCTGGACAAGGAAGTAACTTATGCGTGTGTTTCTGTTGTAGTGTCGGCGCCACCCTGCCTGCAATCGACAATGTTGCAATGCAGCATGCACCCTGAGGGCGGGCTCGCGTGAACGGAGAAATGAAGGAGCGCAAGACCGCTCGGGGTCTTGGCTCATACATGCCGTGTTGTGTGTATCTGTAATGCCGCAGCAAGAGCCAAATGCCTAGACCTACTCGCAGCGCGAGTTCAGCCATGCATGGACTCTACATCTGTGTCCGCCCTATCCTTACCATAGGCCTACACTCACGTGGCCGCCCACCTTCAACGGACAACATCACAGTGTGGTTGTCAGGCTTGTGGACATGCGCAGGCATGACAATGGTGTGCCGTAGGAGTGCAAGTGATGCAACCGCGCTGCGCGCACAAGTAAATAGGCTCGGGGGAGGGAGGAGCAGCTGTGAGGCAACGTAACACACAGTGATGCCGCACATTTGCCACATGCAAGACATGTCAAACATGAATCCCAAAGTCTCACACATCCCACCCCACCCCCAACAAGCCACATCACATTTCCTGAATGCAAGCAGATGAGAGACTAACATAAGGGATGAAAGCTCCTTTGTCTGAACTATCAGGCGGAAGCACATCTGCACCTCCGACCTCAGAATTGCATGTGCCCGGCACCCCCTGACTGATACTATAGCAGCTGATGTCGGCTCCCACACTACTCACAGCCTGACGAAAGACCAACGTTTACACACCCCACACACAGAAATCCTTGCTTGAAGTTATCTTGCATGGAATGGCCTTCACACTTACTCCCACACCATCCCAGACGTACAACCGTTGCACACTAAACAACTCATTGATCCGAGCTGTGGCATTTCATCCACAGAACTGGCACAGGTCTGAACAGTGCTGCTTCAACCAGAGCCACTAACGCAATGGCAGAACATCCCGGACACATGCACAACCCCTGTCATGTGGAACTGTACCGTGGACATATGCTGCATTTACTGGGGGTACTGCCATTGGCAGTGCTGTGGATCAGTTACCGGCTAAGCTTCCGCCTTGCCAACGTCACCTGCGTTCAGCCTGTGTTGCATTGTCGATCGTGCATATTTGAGTGGTCCATGGATGTCTGCCTATCCAACAGGATGGTAGCTGAACTGGATTTTGACATGTGTGTGCGCCCCCTATTGGCCCTCGACCAGGAGTGTCACCATGATACACGTTTATGAGATGCCTTGATACTTGGCATACATGCTGGTAGCTGGACCTGGGAGATTGCACAACTCCTCGTGTGCAGTGACCACATTGAAGCGCTCCCCTATTGGGATGTAGTGCTAATTGGTGAAAGGAGGTGGACGCAGCACATCTGTCTGGACATGCTAATGGATGGCCTCGCCGTCCTGTTTGATGAAGTCGACAACGAGCTCATGTTGGAAATGATAGCCTACGAAGCTGCAATCGCTTTTATGGACGAGTAACTACGTACCTGAAGCCACAACAGATTGGAACCCATTGCACATGTCCCAACACCTTGTTGCATCTTGGAGATCTGGTCACATATCCCACGACAACAGTGGACATGGCTGCATTCGCCTGGACTCCGAATACATGAGCGGACAACAACGCCGAACAACACACACCTGTGAAAGGTGAGGCACTCCCCCAGAGTGGTCAGCGGTGCTTGGCAACGTTCCTCATTCTGACATACTGCTGCATTAGTCTGCATGTTGTGGCACTAATCTTGCCCGTACTGACACGCATATGCTAATAAAGTCTATGCACCTTCACCTGTATTCAACTGTGATGAGTGTTGGTTTGAATGACAATGTGTGTCTCACTGCCTATCTGGGTCACGGCCATACATGCGCACAGATAGCATTACCCAGGGAGTACCTTTTTGTGGAATCACTGTCCCTACATTCATCCATACTTTCATACTTGATTGAGCATAGCCATGACACATCTGTGTGAATTAGAATGTTTTATTCACATTCAGTGGAGTGTTGAAGCTGGACCAGTACAGGGCCATGCAAACCCCACTTTGCAATCTTGCCCCATGGAGGGCCAGCCGGAGTCCTTTAGGGATTGACAAGTTCATCAGGAGTGGAAGACTTCAGTCCGCAGTGTGCTTGCTGTGTCATTGGTAACCAAACCAAATATGGCAGTCCATGTCGAGGTCCAAGGTGAGTGTTGCTGAGTGTATCGGGGGACAGTGGAAGGTGTTATTCCAGGGCATGATGCAGAGGGCAGAACCAAGCTGAAACAGGCCATATGGCGGAGATGAATGCTACCACTTCATTCTTACCACAAAGCCCGATTCATCATCATCTCCATCCTCTGATGTGTCCGGTGCCTCACATGCAGGTGGTGGTGTTTTGTCCGCATCACTGTGTGGCAGTGACACATCAGGGGCCAGAGGTGGAATGTCTGCTGCAGTGTGTGGCACTGACAATTCAGGGGACGGAGATGTGGATGGAGTAGTAGCAGCAGCATTCATCCGCGCCAGGCCTTGTGGTGGCAATGCCATGATGAGGATCTGCAGGGCATGGAGGATCACAGCTACATCTGACTGGTGTGCAGCTGTGGCAAACATTCTTTCCGCCTGCATCTGCTCCAAGCCCTCCATCATTCTCCTTATGTGTCCCAGCTCTCGGCTGACATCGCTGGAGCCACTCTGACTAGACAGTTGTTATTGGCTCAGAGTCATGACTCCAGCGATGTCAGCCATGGATTGTTGGAGAGCATGGAGCGGACAGTGGGTGTCCGTTAGGGACCGTAAGTCGTCCCTGATGACACTTAGACACCCATGTATGGCATCTAGTTTGGCTGACATGAGTTCAGACCCCACCCGCAGCTGGCCAGCCATCTTCTCCTGGCACCCATACACACGGCGTTGGAATGCCATGTGTTGGTCGTGGGGGTCCTGGGAGACAGCTGTGGTGGTGGGTGCTTCCTGCTGTGTGGTCTGTGCAGGGGGTGGTGTCTCATCGATGCAGCTGGGCTCCCCTGCTGCTGGAGGTGGGGTGCCGGAGCTGTCCATGAGCTGTTGGAGGGCGTCGGTGTAGATGTTGGTGTGGTCCTCTTCATCATCAGTGCTGTGTTGTTGGGTCTGCTCTGCAGGAGGTGTTGATTCTCCCTCTGCAATGTGAAGGGGAGATGCAGATTGACATTGTGTTCACATGTATGTTCACGCATTGTACAAGTTTACATACAGACTGCATGACAATGTACATTGTGACTGATTGTGAGGAGATGCCAATTTGATGCGGGACAGTTGACATTTCTGCACCATCAGGGATTTGAGGGTGTACTTTTACATTATCATCTCACAGTTTCCTGCTATGCCACATGCGAATGGCCATTTTCTACACACAAGCGGCAGCAGTTGTGTCCTCTGTTCTGTTGTGTGAATGTTGCAGTTTGTACCACATTGTTGTCAATGTTGAGATGCTCTGATTCTTATATGTGTGTGCTGCATTGTGGGTGAGTTGCCCCTTCAGCTCTGATTTGGCTGGCCCTTATCCCTTTCAGGCGGTGTGCCTTTCACTTCTGTGCTTATACAGTGCTGAGATGTTGCGGACTAGGGTAAATTGGTCTCTTGTTCGGAGTTGTGACTCTTGGGCATGGTTTGTCCGCAGATGTGCTATACTTAATTGTGCATGTGTGCCACTGTCCTCATCTCCCCCGTCCCCCCAGTCCCTGATCGTTACTCACCCTGTTGCTGTTGGGTCAGGTCATGTTGTGCAGTGTCCGGTCCCCCAAATCCTGCCACCGTGTCCCCAATGATGGTCCCATGCTGGTCCTCCGTGGGGCGTGCGGGGTTCTGGTTGTCCTCTGTACTTGCTCCGGCTACCTCCATGGTGCTTCGCGGTTGTTTGTGTCTTGATTGTGTTTTTGTTTGCCGCTTTTATAGTGGTTTTTCCCGCCTGACTTGTGTGACTTGCAGGCCTGGCGCTGCTTATCGTGGAATTTTGTATCGCAGTTGGGCCCATTGCAACTTTTTTCACGTTCGGGTTTCCTTTTTTATCACCATCGCAGTGGTTGTATCACGGACATTTGAGGCGTTATCGGGAAACTATTGCATGTTACCGCCGTGTTGGGAATACGACGTTGACCCGGAGTTATTTTCCCGTGATAGACGGCGATAGGAAAAACTGAGTTAGCCTATTTTGGCAATGTTTATCGCACGGTCTTGAGAATATCCCCCTTTGTTTTGGATTCCCACGACCCATCATTTCACAAGGAAGGTGTGGTACCTGAGCAGTCCAGTCATGATGGAACACTGTGTATATCATGCTCCTTCGTGCAATGATGCAACAATGTATATGTCAGGTCGCTAAGTAATAGAGAGTTCTGTCAAAGGGGTTTAAGGGTTTGCAGTTGCTCAAAAGAAGCTTGGCGGAAGATGGATGAGATCTTCCTTGTGGTAATAAACTACTAATTTGACAGACAATTATTATCCTGGTGGAGTTATATTTGGGATACCACAGAAGAGTAAACAGGTTTTTGTCTGCAGTCAGACATACACTAACAGGGAAATCACCCAAAAAATACATACAATCAGAGACTTCAAAGTATATCAATGACTACGGTCCTGTTATTATGAAGATGTGGAATGCAAATATGGATTCACAATTTGTTGCAGACAACTCCATCACTGTTGCTCGATACATAACTTCATATATAACAAAATCAGAGAAAATAGAAATTAAAGAAATTTGGGAGGAGATTCTGCAGAAAAAAGTCTTACCAAGAAATTGTATAGTTTCAGCTTGTAGTTGCTTTCCCACAGAGAAAAAGGTTCCTATGAGTTGGTGGACCACTTGAGCTCAGCTAGTTTGTTCTCAAAGTCAAGAGGAATTGTATGGGTAAGTCCAGGCCTTGCAAGCAGTCAAAATAGAGTACTAAAGTCTTTCCCAGAAATACAGCATCTCGCAGAATTGGATCCAGAAAGTAGAAGTATTCTAAAATCTAATATTTTGGATACATACCACCCAAGAAGGAGTCCAAGTCTTTAAAACATGTTTCTCTATGAAATACTTCAACATTACACATATAGAACTAATGTTACTGAAAACATAGAAGAAGAAAGATATGCAGTACTTGGATGTGATGGATGTTTTGGTGAGACACAACAAAGGAAACCTAATTAACCAATGAAAACTTAGTTGCCAAACTCCGGGGAGAAGAGAATTTTTCTACTTGGTAGTTTTGAAGTTATTGAAGCCATGGCATGATCAATCAGATTTACTGTTGAGATAGCAAAGGAGAGTTCACAGAGCAGTCAAAGTTCTGCACCACTCAGTCAAGAACCAATAATTCAAAATGAAGCAGCTATAGATATGCATGAGGTGGAGGATGCAATGCAGCAACAAAGAGAGGAAACTGTGGAATTTGAATAGTTACTAGAACAACTGAAGAAGGAACAGAAATACATTTACAACAGAGTTAAAGATACAATAGAGCATGGATTCCTCCATGAGAAAAAAACAATGTGAATGTCAGTGGTCAAGCTGGCACTGGACAAAGCTTTCTAATAAATGTTCTTACAGGTTATCTACAGAAGACTACAGATTCAAATTTGTCATGTGTAGTAACAGCACCAACAGGATTAGCTGCACATAACATTAAAGGAATTACTTTACATTAACTGTAATGATACCTGTTGAGCATGACAATAAACTGGAATACCAGAAATTATCTGGTGATGCTTGTCATGAGGTATCAAAATTATTTAAAAAAACTGAAGTTTCTAATCATTGATGAAGTGAACATGGTTGCAGACTTAGAGGCATATTCATAAAGAAGTGACGAAGCGCGGCGTTAGCCTTCTTGGCTCAACACCACGCTAACCCTGGGCGGAGTTCGCTGAGTTGCACAACGCGGAACACTGCGAAGTGCAAAAAAACTCTGTCGCACTACGCAGAGCTCCGCGAGCGGCAGAGTATAATAGAAAAATGCCGTTCGCAGTGATTGCACAGTGCCGGATGCTTGTTCGCACTGTGCAATCATTGCAAACGGCACCATGCACAGCGCAAGTTTTCCTTTTCTGCTGCTCGAGTAGATTTTTACTCGAGCAGCAGCTTTCTCAACGCGAACGGGCAGTTTCTCAACGCGAGCGGTTGCGAGCATATGCGACCACTCGCAATGAGAAACCTGACCCCCCCCCGCGTTGAGAAATCTCCCTGGGATGTTGATTTTCCACGCTCGCACTCGCCAACTTGATGTCGACGATCGCGAACGAGGAAAAATCTCGCCGGGATGTTTATTTTCCACGCTCGCGCTCGCCAACTTGATGTTGACAATCGCGAACGAGGAAAGATCTCGCAGGGAGGTTGATTTTCCTCGCTAGTGGTCACCAACTTGACGTTGACGAACGCGAGCGAGGAAAAAAACTCCGCTCTGCAACACGAAGCGGAGTTTTTCGGAACTCCGCGATCTTTGCATGACGCGGAGTGCAGAAAACTCTGCAAACTCCGCGAGCAGAGCGGAGTTCACCGGCCAGGGTTACACCACGCTCCGCCACTTCTGAAACACAGGGCTGTACCGTATTTACAACATTATGGTGCAGCCCTGCATGTCCCCTTGCTCTGGTGCTAAATTTAGTAGCTGCCTGTCACCAACTCAGGCCCCCCTGCTCCATAAAGCAAGGGTGCCTGCGTTGTGGGGAATGATTGTTTATGTGCAGGAAGGTGTCCCTTTCTGCACATAAACAATCATAAATGGTGATTTGTAACTTCTATGTGTGCTTATTTGTGCAGCGCACCTAGAAGTTGCAACTCATCATTTTTAAAATTATGTTTTATGTGCAGGAAGGCTCACCTTCCTGCACATAAACAATCATGCATGGTGTTTTCCTGTTTTATGTGTGCTGCACAATGCAGTACACATAAAAACAGCAAAAACAAGAGTAAATAATGCATTTCTCCTTATTGCACCAGGTTTTCCCTGGTCTTAATTTTGAAACTTCCCCATATTTACGCCACTCTTGTAAATATGGGGCAGCATCAAAATCAATGGGTGTTTCGCGGAATGTCTACCGCAACACCCATTGCCCACCCCCTTCACGCTAAGTATAGCGTGAAAGGGTGTCTTATTTACAAGGCAGGGTTAAGCCACTTTAAGTGGCTTAACACTGCCTTGTAAATAAAGCGAAGCCCATATCACCAACACAACGTCAAAAAAAGTGACGTTCTGGTGGTGATAGGGGCTTGTAAATATGCCCGTTAATGCTTGCCTTCATACAGCTATGAATGTAGCAGATTTGAGAACAAACTACGATATACTCTTTTGAGAAAAGCATTTAATTGTGTTTAGTGACCTACTGCAACTTACTTCCATAAAAGGACAACCTGTTTTCAAAACACTTGTGAATAATGAAATAAGAAATTCCATGGGGAGTATTAGCAATGTAATATTTCATTAAACTTTGAATAATAGGAACTAGTAAAAATATGCATCAAGCATAGGAATATGGAAATCTACTAACGGACATTAGAGTAGGAGTTCTGACAAAAGAGGCGAAACGTGCTATGGAAAGTCGTTTTATCAAGAAATTATTTCCATGTAACATTACTGCAGCAGAAATAATGTACAATTTCATTCAAGAACAGAAATCTATAGTTTGTTTAATGCCTACACTTGAAGAGTGCTCCAAATTTAATGAACAACTACTACAACTGAAGAAAGAAGATTTTTGGGAATTTACATCAGTGAGTCACGATGCTACTCACAGATAAACTACAAGCAACATTGGATTCTTTGGAGAAGTCTGTATCCAAAAAAGAAGATCTAGAAAAGTATTCATATGTGAGCAAAAATTGTTGAGTAATTTTGTGCCATAATTTAAATGTTGAAGAAGGGTTAGTAAATGGTGCAATGGGTTAAGGTATTGATTCCATTCGTTTTCCAACCAGAGATAAGATTCAATACTTACCGATAAAATTTGATCAGAATGATGGCATAAAGCAGATTGGCCAATATTATTATTAGTGAAAGACTTATATGTGAGGCGCCAGCAGCTCCCACTTTCTCTAACATATGCTGTAACTGTTCATACATTACAAGGTTTAAATGTAGATGCAGCTTTTGTTAACATTGGTAATACTCTCTTTAATCAAGGAATGTCATCTATAGCGTTGTAAGTAAGAACATTGTCTGTTTCAATCGGGTGGGAGGCGTTCCTTCAAAAATGGGCTTCAGGTGGTGGTGCTGATGAGACAGGGGAATCAGCTCCGATCACGGTGGAAGGTGAAGGTGATGAGGAAGAAGAGGGTGACATCTTATGTCAAGCAGCCCTGTCCCCAGCAGTGCAACAGTATCACCTGCCTCAGCAACCTCCAAATGGCACGAGTCAGATGGAAACACCACCAAGTACAGTGACTGCCCCAGGACGCACATTGAGTCTACCACATCCTGGTTCTCTCCGGTAGTCACCTGTGTCAGTGGAACCACAAAAGAAAAAAAATCCAAGCTACTGTTACGGGCATGATTAGGCAGGAGGGGCCCTAAGAACGCGATCATCCTACAGCAAGCTGGGTATAATGCTAGCTCTGGATCTCTTCCCTTTTTAGTTTGTGAAAGGACTGGGATTTTTAGAATTTGTGGCAGCCAGCCAGACCTATTTTGCCAGAGTTTCTGCAATTGGTTGAACAAGCTTTGCAGCAGAGTGCTGTTCACTCTATACACCTGACGACAGACATGTGGACCAGTTGTCAGGCTGATTACATGTGTATCACTGCCCACTGGATCTCTTTTGTGAGGGTTAGGCAACAGTATCTACAGGTCTCACAACTGAAGAAACTTTTAAGGGCATTTGCTGGCATGCAACAGTAGCTATGTTGGCCATGGAGAAATCCCATACAGCTGCAAACATCTAGGAAGACTTTAACACCAAGGTGTTTGAATGTCTCTGGCTCAGAAGTCTCGGAATTGGATTTGTTCCATGGGCAATGGCAGTGATATAGTTAAGGCCATGTCTGATGGTGGCTACTTCAGGGTCCTGTGTTTCATGCATTGCATCAGGACTTTCTAAAAAAAAGAAGACATAGGGGCCGATTCCAATCTCGGCCGGTAGGGCTCCGAATCGGATTCGGCTTTACCGGATCCGATTCGGAGCCCTATTTCCCGACCGAATCGTACGTGCGTCTGGGCGAGCGAGTACGATGCGTGCGCTCGCGAAATCTCCGACCGACTCGTTCGCAGGACCCGACCGCTCTGACCGACTTCGCACGGGGACGACTCGCACCGCGCAATGGAGACGTTCCCCGGCCGGGTAAGTACGATGCGCATCGCGACCGCTCCGACCGACTCGCGCAGTCCGGCTCCAAGGAGCTGTCGGAGCCGCACTTTGGGGGTCCGTGTTGGACCCCCCTGGAAGCGCAGGCATGCGAGTCGCACACAGTTGCACACGTGCATGTACGGCGCGACCCGCACCGACGCGAACATGCTGTAGGGGGCGCCCTTGTTCGCGTCGTGCCCATTGAGTCAATGGGAGCCCGTGTACGCGTCGTACGACTGGCTCCCATTGACTTCAATGGGAGTCCGACCGAATCGAGTCCGATGGCATACGTGCGCATCGTACTGATTCGGTCGGAAATCTCTCCAGGTCCGGCTCGGTTGGAGAGATTTCCGGCCCGAATCGGAATCGGCCCCATAGTCCGCAACGGTAAATGGACATAATATCGAATCATAAATATCGAATTGCAGTTATATCGAAGTTGTAATATCGATTGTATTATAATATCGAAGTCATGAATATCGTAGTAAAAAATATCGTTTTTTTTTTAATTAAAAAATATCGAAGTATAAAATATCGAATAAGTAATATCGTTAGTAGATAATATCGATTTGTTAGTGTTGTAAAAAATATCGGAAAAAAAATATAGAAAGTGTAAAATATCATTTTTTTGTAAATATTTAAATATTCTGTATTGTTATTAATTTATTATTAGTTTAATCGTATGAATATTTGTTTGAAATTGTATAAAAATAATTTTTGTAAGATATGTTTTAGGAGCGGGATGTTGGGTTATTAGGGGATAAGGGTGGGGAGTATTTTAAAAATATTAGTATAAATTTACATATTAAATTAATTTTTGGGAAATTAGAAATTATTTTAAAAAACCATTTTTAAATTAAAAATATAAAATATATGTTTTGTTTTAGGAGTGGGATTTTGGGTTATTAGGGGATAAGGGTGGGGAGTATTTTAAAAATATTAGTATAAATTTACATATTAAATTAATTTTTGGGAAATTAGAAATTATTTAAAAAAACCATTTTTAAATTAAAAATATAAAATATATGTTTTGTTTTAGGAGTGGGATTTTGGGTTATTAGGGGATAAGGGTGGGGAGTATTTTAAAAATATTAGTATAAATTTACATATTAAATTAATTTTTTTGAAATTAGAAATTATTTAAAAAAACGAAATTTTAATTAAAAATATAAAATATATGTTTTGTTTTAGGAGCGGGATGTTGGGTTATTAGGGGATAAGGGTGGGGAGTGTTTTAAAAATATTAGTATAAAATTACATATTAAATTAAAATTTTGAGTTTTGAAAATAATTTAAAATAAGAAATTTAAATTTAAAATTCGAAATTAAATTTTTGTTTTAGGAGTGGGATATTGCGTTATTAGGGGAGAAGGGTGGGGAGTGTTTTAAAAATAATTATATGAATTGACATATTTAATTAAAAAAATTTAAATTGCAATTTTTTAAAAGGAGTGTGATGTGTTATTAGGGGATAAGGGTGGGGAGTGTTTTTTAAATATTATTATAAAATTACTTATTAAATTAAAATTTAGAAAATTGAAATTAATTTTAAGAAATAAAGGGGCCCATTACGATGGCGGGCGGAAGCACTACCGCCGTGCTGGCGGATGCATAAACCACCAGTTACCGCCCGCATGCCACAGCCCACACGCCCGCCAAATTACGATGTGATAAGGCAGCCAAACACCGCCGGCAAGCCAGCGACGCCGTCCGCCATCAAAGTGCGCCCGCTCACGTAGCGGCGCAGCCCAATGGAGACAATGGAGCCAGACGAAATCACGTACCGCCCGGCGTACAAATTACGATGCCGCAAACAAACAGCTCCCACGGCTAAGAGACACCGCACGCGAAAGTGAGGCGGAAACCCGAACGCCGAGCACAGACACCGAAGAGGCGACCCCCCGAGCATGAATCCAGCACTGCAGGCCCTCCCCATGCTATACCTGATGCACCACCAAGGAGGCAACGTACCGCGGAGACGCAGGTAGGCACACACACAACAAGGGCACGCAAACAGCGCACACAGTGCAAGTGCGGAAAAGGAGGACATGGCACCCCCCAACACCCATGCGTGGACAAGACACATCCACCACTGCACCCACAAATGTAACACAGGGCAAAGTGCAACATCTCGCAAATATCATGGGCACACCACCTGGGACCAGGAACTAACGACCCCGTCACGGCACAGCAGCACAGCGGCGATGACGCAGCCACACATGCGCACAACTCAGCGCCCAACCAGAACGCCATGTATGCGTCGCACACAAACAACACAGGGACACAACCAAGCACCACACACACGAGCCACACCCAGAACGCACATGACACGTGACAGGCCTGCCACAGTCATGACCCCAACGCCCAATTCACGGACAACACCCAACGTCACACAACCGACGCCCACATGTCAGTGAAGTCACGCAACATCAGGACACACCCCTGTGTGACAAACATGGCGAAGCACACAGCGGCGGCAACACCACCCAGTAGTACATGGGCCCCGTCGGGAAGAGGTACGCCAGTACCACACAGAAACACCCATACCACCCTGCACCCATGAACCAGACATACAAAACGGAACACCAAAGAGCCCGGGGACCGACAACAGGTGGACCCAAGAATGACACCCACAAACAAGGCCCAACGCATAGCGGAAACACAGCCTGCCGCCCACACACGGGAGAGCAGACAGCACTGAATGACCTTCCATTCCAACTCCGTAACCACATCCCGACTAAACAAGCCGGAGAATACAGCCATTGTCCCAAAAAAGACCAACACAGGCATGCAGAGGAAACCGACCACAGGGCAGATAGCGCATATCACCTAAGAACATACCGAACGGGAAAGAAAGGAATATATAAAACTCCCCCATGCCGTTCCCATGCAAGTTATCTGGAAGGAGTCACACACCACTGACCTTGAACATTCAGAGAAGCACGTGGGATGAGGGCCCGTGTCCTCCGCACAAGCTAACAGAACACAAGTCCTGCCCCCTACGACCATCACAGATCTCACAGCAACCTCGGAGCCTGCACACTGCAGACTGCACACACAGCCGGAGCACGCCACCACATCGCCCCGCAGCAAAATGGCACCTACAACACACCTGCCCAACTACGCCAAACAGGTCAAGCTGTACAAACACAACCTGATACAGCTACTGGGATGCGAACCCCTATCCATGCTGAACGTAAGTTACCGACTGACTTACCGCATCGCATTGTTCAGCTGCGTCATACCAGTCTTCTACTGTCGGAGGTGTCCCTTCCACCATCCTGTGGAGTTGTGCCTCTCCAACCCGGCATGTCCAAGGGCGGACCTGCTACCACTATTCCACCCTCTGGACGCACACAACAGGGCCTGTTCAGCCTATGGGGGCATGGCGTATGTGGCGAACATCGGACCCACACTGCAATGGGACCACTGTACCTCCACACGACGGATCATGGATCACAGCTACATCGAATGTCACCCAGCATGCCCCATCATGCTCCTACAAGGGACAACTTACGAACAACACCGTGACAGCCACCATCCGCTACATTGGCTGGCAAACATGTATACCACCAATGAAATGGAAGCCCTGCAGGAAGCCATCGCATACCTGACAACCTGTCAATTCGTAGGACCCCGGCGCAATCCCCCAATTGAGCCATGATGTCCGACACTGTACCCATGCTTAGCTTCCGCACGGACTGGCCAGTAACCACCACAACAGCCATACCAAACGACCTGCAACTGATACCACACCATCAACGACACTGCCATGACATCGGATGTGTCCGGGACATGCACTCCGTTCCCCATCACATCCAGGAACTCTGCATGTATCGGGGGAGGCAGTGGCATGGGATATGTGTATCGCACCCACATGGACAGAACTGCACGTACAACTATGCCATGACATGGATCCTGCGCCCATGGACATATGCACCGCCCAGTGGACAGGAATTGCCCGGCTGGAGTATGTGAGAGCTGCACCACTTTTCCCCCTCCCCGGAAATCCCGTAACAGGACCATTGCATGGACGACAAGTGCATACAACAACAACACGACCCCAGTGACTGTGACATGTCCAGTATCCACCATATGGCAGCAACAAGTGGGACGCCGTTGCATGCACGTAAGCCCATGCCCTGATGTCAACTCACACGCACGCGTGCATGAGTAACAACAGCAGCACACCTGTCACATGGAACTGAGATGGACTGTGCCCATGATGCCAAGCGGTCTGGTAGGCTAAATGTATCCCGTCTGTGTCAAAGTCCGCAGCACCGCAGCCACTTGCAAATGAACATTAGCACAGCAACAGCCAAGCAGATGTAACTCTGAAGCCCACATCCCACATGCAACAGCTAATCACATGTACCCCTACACCCTTAGCTATGTGTAATCATGCTCAGTATATCCCCCACATGCATACCGCTGCCAGTAGTGTCCACTATACTGCATCACAGAGGACATAAGTCACAATACATGGTTTGAAGAAAGAAACTGTCTCTGCTGATTCCTTTCACAAGTACGTATGTGAGATGATGAGAGTGTGTGATGTACACGGCAGTCGTGACATGACTATGTAGTCCACTGTCATTCGATGTCAACGCAAATGAGTAGCACAACTGTGGAAGACACACATGTGTCGTGTGAAGCGGGGGATACGCTTCGCTCAGGTGGGTGGGTGTGACGGGTAGATGCGCACATGCAAAGTTGAAACACGCTGTGTCGGGAGGGGTCCGGAACTGCACATTACCGCTGCCCTGGGCAATGTCAAAGGCCACATGTCGGGGGGGATGTGAACACGTGTGTGCACAGCAGCCGGGCACACGAACAATGCGGTATCAGGCGTACACGTCAGCCCACCCTCTGTGGACAAGCTGGATCCTGTTGTGTGCCCGCCAGGCCCTTGACAAGGCACACAAAGCCCCTGCCGACCAGGTGTATCCCCAACATTGTCAACCTGCACAGGCAATCCAGGGCATGGGATGGCAGTGGAGCATGGTGGGGGAGAGGACTCGGCGCGCTCCTCCGGGACACATCACGCAGGCAAAACATCCTCAATGTGTAGCATGGCTCAAGTCATATGGAAGTATTGGGGGACGCACACATCACGAGCAGGAGTGACGTCACGGAAGGTGGCTCGCACCATCCCACCCATTGCCTACATCTCCACACACGTCACATGCCGTTGCAACAGAGAAGCCAGCGCGTGCGCAAGCACCTCCGAGCCCGCCCCAGTGAGGCAAAAGAGTGAATGTGTGGGTCCATCAGCCCCAGATGGACGCGGCATGGGCCGCTAGGGCAGCTACAGCCTCTGTGTGTCGCAGGTGGTGTATCCGGACTGCGGAGACTGCTATGCATTGTCTATGTTGCCCGTGTCTCGAGTCGGGGCACCACGCAGGTGGACGGCGTCCCGCCACACATCATGCCGTGAGACAGACCACTCGTTCAACTGGACCCACACATACACTCCTTGGCCTCTCCGGGGCGAGCTTGGGGCTGCATCTGCATGCGCTAGCCCCACAGTTGCAAATGCATATTGTGGGGAGCGAGGGGAGGCCATGAGGACAGGGACAAAGACGACTGTATTACTGTCAGTGAGTTCAAGGAATGACCCTGATGTGGACAGGAAAAGACGTGCCCCGTGTGTATTGCAACTAGTCGCTGATCCGATCACCCTCCCATGTCCTGCATGTAAGCCTGGTGTGAAGGCACATTCAAATTGACAGCACATCGAACAATGTGTAGTCTGCCCACATCTACAGTCCATTGTCATGCGGACATGGAAAATGAACATAGGGCAACACATCTGTGTGGGTGCACCCACTGTGACCAACACTGCGCAATCATCGACATACTCGCCCTGTGCATGGCCCACCATACAAAGGAGGTCACATTCAGTGCCACCATCCCACACACACATCCCTATCACGAGACATGGTGTGTCCAATAGTCAGTACTGTGTTAGCGCCCATCTGGAGGGTCCTGAACAGGAGACACATGCAACCCACTAGGCAGTCGGTGCTGTCACCTACTGGCATTGTGCAGTCAATGTGCAGGCCAGGCTTGCTGGGACTGAGAGGGGCAGCATGGCCCAGCCTGACATCCACACGAGCAACAAGTGCACTGAGACCTGCATTGGCAATTGCAGACGTTGGCCTGCACCCAGCTGGCCCGGGACGCCTACCTCCATAGTGGAACACGCAGGGTGCAACCGCGAGGGTCATCGGAGTTGGCCGTAATGGCCTGGCCCATGTTGGTGACAGTCCGCTGATGCCATGTGCACCACACAGTATGATGTGCGCACTGCATCGTCTGGTGTGGCCATGATGTGCGCGTGGGTGCAGGTGCACAATGGACGGGGCCACAACATGCTGTGTGCATAGGCAGGGACGGCCAGTGGCCGGCCCCCACATGTCTGTTAGCATGTCATCATCTGCACATTGGCATGGGTGCATGGTATACGCATATGCACACGCATGTCATCTCCCACTATGTACATCTGCCACTTGGCACGTGCAAGGTTACGTGTCACATGTGATGTGTATTTGCAAGCACACAGCCGTGTTGGCATGGGGCTGTCAATGTGTACACCTGTCAATGCTTCTGGAGGTGTGATCCGTACAGTGCTGCACATAGGGTGCAGTGGTGACATCAATGACTGTCTCATATCCCCTCGTGCCACAGGTCCCACTTGTCTTGGCCGCTCAGCCTGTGCCCACATCGTCGTTGGTGTGTGCCAAACTCATCCAGCCTCGGAAGCAGTGTGATGCACAGCAGCCAGTCATGTTGCCGTGGTGTTGCCGCTTGCCGAATATGCAGTCAGACCCCATCAGCACACCTCACAGGTCATTGAGGCCTGGATCCCCATGTGCATGCACATAGCAATGGTTTGTGTCACTGCTCATTGCTATTGGTGGGAGACCTGTGTAAGTGTATTGTAGCTGTGCTGTCCCTGCATGACAGCTGTTCTGTGACTCATGTTCTTGCTCTGTCATATCAGTTATGTGTATGTGAAAATGCCATGTGGCGTGTTGCTTTGACATGTGTCCACTCCCATCTTTCCTAGGCGGAGACCAAACATTTACCGCCCTTACCAATTGTTGGCGGACATGGAGGATTCTGAGGTCATCCGGAAATTTCGTCTGGACCGACCAACCCTGCATCGACTATGTGCCATGTTGGAACCCCACCTCCGTCCTCGCAGGGTGTATCCGACAGCATTCACCCCCACGGCTAAGGTGATGGCTGCACTGCATTTCTTCACCACTGGGTCATTCCAGCACACAGTGGGCAGTGGAGGTGGGATGTCCCAGCCCATGTTCAGCATGGTGCTGAGGGATGTACTGGCAGCCATGATGCTGTACAGGAAAAGGTACATCAGATTCCCCAGGGCACGTGAGTTGGCGGCAGTGAAGGGTGCATTCTATGCCCTTGGACGGATCCCACACGTTATTGGTGCCATTGACTGCACCCATGTTGGCCTTGTCCCACCACAGGCCACTGAGCAGCTCTTCCGCAACCGGAAGCACACGCACTCCCTGAATGTGCAAGTGGTGTGCCTTGCGGACATGGTCATCTCCCACGTGTGTGCAAAGTTCCCAGGCTCGGCCCATGACGCGCACATCATGCGAAACAGCATATTACCACGACTGATGACCAATCTGCAACAGGACCGTGGCTGGATTGTCGGTGAGTATGTGGAGTTGTGTAGCGTGCTGGCTTAAGGATGCTGTCTACTGTCCTGTTTGAATTGCAACGGTTCTCTGTGTCCCCCAAGCCCAGGTGACTCGGCTTACCCGAATGGGCCCTGGCTGCTCAGTCCATTAAGAAATCCTCGGACCCCAGCAGATGACCGCTACAATGAGGCACATGGGAGGACCAGACGTGTGGTCGAGCGTACCCTTGGCCTCCTCAAGTCCAGGTTCAGATGCCTGGACCGCACCGGGGGGGCGCTGGCGTACTCCCCACAGAAGGTGTGCCAGATAGTGGTGGCTTGCTGCATGCTGCACAATCTGGCCATTCGAAAGCAGATCCCCCTAATTGTGGATGACGGAGATCCACCAGGGCCCCAGCCTGCACACCAGGACAGCTCCAGTGAAGAGGACAGTGGAGAGGATGAAGCTGTGAATGTGCGTCAGCAGCTCATCGCCCGCTACTTCACTTGACGGTGAGTGACCATGTACGACGGCTGATGTGGCTGTAGTTGTGCAGGTGTATGTGTGCTCTGTTACTGGGGCCTTTTGTTCACTGAGTGCTGTGTGTCAATGGTCCATGTCCAGGTTGGTATGCCACTGTCAGTGGCTGTAGCATTGTGCCCTGTTGCTCTCAGAGATGTGTGTGCATTGCTTGTAGTTGGTGACAAGTACTGTGTGATGAGTGTGTGACACACTCATTGAATGTACTCTTGTTCTGTTTTTCACCCCTAGGTCCCTGCAGCCTCTCCTGTCCCATCGACATGCCACACAGCAGATGCTATTCTGCTCATGGTGGCGATTGCACATCTTGGAATAAACCCAGGACACATTAAGCCGATTGTGATCAAGGTGTATTTATTAACAGCGGTGACATGTGATTGTGTGCAAGGTGATGACAAATGTGGTGCATGCTGTGACAATGAGTTGATGGTCATGGCTGCGTGATGGTCAAGGTGTACCCATGGAGTTCTATGTCCACAGTCAAACAGACACATGCCATTCACATGGCAGTGTGGGCTAGGATCGTATTCCAAGTCAATGCAGTAGGTGGTCAAGGTGGCTGGCTGACTCACTGGCGTTTGGTGCGGGCGAAGTCCTCTCTGGACACCTGTTTCCACTTAGGACGGCCCCTTCCACGTTTGGGAGGGGGTGTTGATGTTCCGCTGGTGGTGGCTGAGGAGTGCTCACTCGCTGTGGACGCAGGAGAACGTGATGCTGCACGACCCAGCGCCACAGCAGGTGGTGGCGGAGGTGGTGTTGCTGGCCTTGCTTGTGCCCTCCCCCCCACCACCAGCTGGCCCATGAGGTCCGCGATTCGGGCCATGTGGGCGTCCATGGACCTCAACACCGCAAGGACCTCCCGCGTGTCGCTTGCCGACCTGGCCCATTCGCCTTGGGCCTCCTCATAGGCCCCAAGGACTCTGTCGATTGGCGGCAGGGCTTGGCTCCCAGGCACAGTTGGCGTTGGCCTGGCCCTGCTCCTCCTACCAGTACTGCTGCCACCGACCTGCCCACTAGCCACATTGCTCAGCACGGGCCTCGCTGTGGCTCCCAGGTTGGACCCAGTCGGCCGGACCACCACTTGCGCTGGGGCTGGGGCCAGTGATGACGTGGTGGTGGTTGCGGCAGTGGGAGTGGCTGCAACGAGCGTGGGGGTGGCCGCCACAACAGTGGTAGTGGCCACTACGACAGTGGCAGCAGGGGGCTGTGAGTGGTCATCAGCCCTGGATGATGGGTTGGTGGGTGGGAGGGTGCCTGGGGTGCGGTTGGGCCCTGCCACACCAGATGGGCCTGCTGGGTGGTCCGTGTCCGGATCGGAGGACAGATCCTCCACATCCGTGAGTCCTTGTTGGGGGCTTGCAGGCTGGCTGTGCTGGCTGCTGTCTCCATCTCCAGCATCCAGCAGTTCGTCACCTGTGGGGGGAATGAGATATGTTATTGTGTTGCACATGACAAAGTATGTATAGGTTGTCTGACATCCACAGTTCGTGCACAGTCGTGCACAGGTTTCGTGGAGCCGTGTGTGTGGCTGTGCTATTTGTTGTTGTGTGGGCATGCCAATGGGACTGTGTGCTGTGGACATGTGGCATGGGACGGATTGGCAATGCCGATGGGTGTGTTGCTGTGCCCCTGCTTTTTGTGGCTCTGGTGTATGCGGACTCCAGTCCCATCGTGGAGGTTGGTTTGTACTATGCTCTTGGGGTTCAAATGTAACGCTTCGAAACGCAGATGGCAAAATGGGGGTCAGCTCCCTGAAACGCATTTGAGATGAACTATGCTTTGGGGGTTCATATGGAACGCTTAGAAACGCAGATGGCATAATGGGGGTCAGCCCCCTGAAACGCATTTGAGATGAACTATGCTTTGGGGGTACATACTGTGTGCCATGGGTGCAGAACGTGACATGTGTTGTGGCAACATGACAGTGCATGGTCTGAGGTGTGTGTATGTCTGACATACCCTGCATATTTGCTGTCTGTTGTGATTTCTGGCCATGTAATTGGACGCATTGTTATGAGTGAGTGATGGTTGTGTGCCACACGATGTATTGCAGATGGTCCAATTCCTTGGTGTGCGTGCTGCCCTGTGCCATGTGCATCACTGCAGTGCTCGGGGGTGTGTGGCCCATGTTATGTGTGTAGTTGCTCACAGTGTAACATGCGCTTCATTCACTTCTGGCACATGATTTATCATGGGCATGTTTCTTTGAGTGACTACTGTATGTGGACCAGCTGTTCGGATGACATACCTTTCATGTGACTGGGGCTGACGGATGAGATGGATGGTATGTTGTATGTGCATTGTGTGTCTGTGTGTTTGATGGGTCCAGTGGTGTTCGTGTGCATTCATGTTGTTCCACGCTGTTGCGTCTAGTGTGGTATGTCTTACATGGGCGTAGTTGTGGGATGTGTGGTTGACAGGCAGTAGGGGCTACATGGACAGGACTTTGATGGTGTTGCAGTTGTGTGTGATGGGTTGCACTGTGCCTGCCGTGTGGTTCTGTAATCAGTGTGACTTGTGCATGCAGACGTGGCTCCTTGGGTGTTGCTGTGTCTGTGATGGGTCATGTGGGGTGTGACTCTGTGGTTCATGTCCGTGTGCACATTGTCACATGGTTGTGGCAGGGAGCTGTGCTGCGTGTTCCTCTGCTATTTGACATGTCCCATGTGTTAGTCGTAATTCAGTCCTCATGCCTCCAGTCACCCCGCCCTGTCCAGTTTCCCACCTGCAGGTTGTTTTTGAGCGTGCACTGGACTGGATGCAACATGGTTATGGGCGGGGGGTGCTCCATGTTGCAGGTCTGTGGGGGTGGGGGCGGTGTTATGGGTCGTGGTGATGGCTGGACACCCACTGACACCGTTTGTCCTGGGGCGGGATGTCTACCTGTCGGCTGCCGGTGTGCACTGCAGTGGCTGCTACGTGGGTGTGGGGTGTGGGCTGTGCTCCTCCTTGCTGTGCTGTGGGACTAGGGGCCTGGTGTGTGTTGTACTTCAGCTGTCCCCCTCCCACCCACTGCGCTTTGTGTTGCTGCTGCTTACCTGTTACTTGTCGGTTGGTGCAGCTACGGCTGCCACATGGGTGTGGGGGTGCTCGTTGTGGCGCTTCTGGAGTACTAGGGGACCTGTTGGTAGTTACGTGGCTGGCTGGGTGTACACATGCCCCCATGGTTTTGTTAGTTGATATGTTTGGGCTGTGTGTGTGGTGGTGCCTGTTGCATGTGTGAGTGATGTGTTGTGTATTGTGTACTGGACATGGGGGTGTTTGTCCCTCGGAGCTATGGCATGGTGGTAGTGCATGTGAGTACATAGCGGTGTGCTGGTATACATTTGTTTGTACTTACCAGCCTCCACTCCCCTGGTAATCCGGTGAGGATCTCCGGATGGATGATGACTCGCACCTTCTCCTCCCACGCTTTGAAGGTCTTGTAATGCGTGGGATTCCCTCCGCCAGTCGTGGCAGCCAGCTCTCGGTTTTTGCTCTCCTTCTTCTTGACCAGGCTTTTGATGTCGTTCCACCGTTTGTTTATCTCTCCTCTGTTTCTGGGTACGGTCCCGACTGCATTGACCTGGTCTACAATTCTGTTCCACATCCTTTTTCTGGTGGCTAGTGGGGTGTGCTGGACCTGGTTGCCATAGATTTGTGTGTGCACCTTGACGATCTTGTCGACCATGACCGTCAGCTCAGTGGAAGTGAACTTGGGCATTCTGTGTGATGCCATGGTGTTTGTGGTGCTGGTGCGGTGTGTGATGTGTGATGTGCAGGGGGTTTGTGGTGCCGGTGTTTGGTGGTGGTGGTGGTGGTGGTGGTGGGTGTGATGTGTGCGTATCTGTGGTGTACTGCTGTCCTTGCTGTGTCACTGTGTCCTCTCCTCTCCTCTCTGCTTTGTAATGTTGCAAGGGGTTGTGGTCTGTGGAGGGGCTGTTTTTGTACTTACCTGTTTGGGTGTGTCCTGATGGTCTGTTGTTTTCAGGTGTGTTGTGGCTGGTGTTCTGGGCTTTGTGGTTTATTTGTTTGTCCAGGGGTGGTGTGTTTTCGGGATGTGTACTTTGTCTGTGTATTTGTGCGTGGGTTGCTGGGTGGACTTGTTTGCCATGTTGTGTGTGTTTGTTTGAGTCCGGGGCTGTTTCTGTGCAGGGACGTGGCCGCCATGGCTTCTGCCGTGTCCATTTTCTTCAGTGTTGTTTCCGCTGGCGGGCGGTGTATTTGTTGTTTTTCCGCGCTCATGTCGGTGCGATCGTAATTTCACGTGCGGTGTCTCGACCGTGAGGGCGGGCGGTTTCATGTTGTCGTGCGTCTTTCCGTCCGTGGCGGGCGGTTTGACTCCGACTCGGGCATGGGCGGGCGGTATTTTGTGTGTTTTTGCCGCCGCTGGCGGTTTTCGGTTCGAGGCATCATAATTGCTGGGTCGGTATTCAGAAGGTGTAGGCGGGCGGATTTTTGCCGCTTTCATGGGTGGCGGATTTTTTTACGCCCGGTATCGTAATGGGCCTTAAAGTTACTTAAAAATGGAAATTATATGTTTGTTTTAGTACTGGGATGTTGGGTTATTAGGGGAAAATGGTGAGGTTGTTAAAATAGTAAAATATATATATTTAGGGGTCGATTCCGATCCCGGCCGGAAGCGCACCTAACAGTATTCGTCCGGAAAAAAATCCAGCTGATTGCGTGTTTCTCGACCAATTCGAACATTCGTCTGGACGAACAAGTACGATGCGTATAACAACCCAGTTTCCGAGCGAGCCGTACTTACCCAATTCAGCTCCTGTTCCCTGCCCGAGCCGGATCCGTAAACGCTGAATCGAGTCGTACGGAAGCAAATACACAGCACCTTCCGGCCGGACGAGTACGATGCGCACTCCATACGCACCGAACCCGTCGCTACGTCCGGGATGTTTGAACATCCGGGCGAGCCGTACATAAGCTACGTTTCGCGCCACAAGACGATCCACGGCTACGAGACGAACAAGCCTGCTACGAGTACGACTCGAAGACAGGAGAAACCCGAACGAGACGATCCAAGCATGAATCCCATTGCGCAGGTCCTACCTATACTCTACATCTATTACCGGGATCGGCACGGACGCGTACGGCGCAGACGGTAAGTCAAACACCAACAATACAAACAAACGACACGTACACGAAATATGTCACACACATAGGGATGCACAAATGACGTACACTAGCAACAGCAGAACCATAGGGGTGGGATGGCCATCACCAATGCCATACACACCCATAGGGGGCTGGATGCCTGCCACTACCACCACCCCACTCAGGGGGGGCTGGATGCCTGTCACTACTACCATCCCCACCCTTAGGGGGATGGATGCGTACCACTACCACCACCCCTACTCAGGGGGGCTTGGATGCCTACCACTACCACCACCCCTACTCAGGGGGGCCTGGATGCCTACCACTACCACCACCCCTTCTCAGGGGGGGCTGTATGCCCATCACTACTACCATCCCCACCCTTAGGGGGCTGGATGCCTGCCGCTACCACCACCCCACTCAGGGGTGGCTGGATGCCTGTCACTACTACCATCCCCACCCTCAGGGGGCTGGATGCCTACCACTACCACCACCCCAACTCAGGGGGGGCTGGATGCCTGCCACTACCAGAACCCCACTCAGGGGGGGCTGGATGCCTGTCACTACTACCATCCCCACCCTTAGGGGGATGGATGGCCACCACTACCACCACCCCTACTCAGGGGGGGCTGGATGCCTACCACTACCACCACCCCTACTCAGGGGTGCCTGGATGCCTGTCACTACTACCATCCCCACCCTCAGGGGGCTGGATGCCTACAACTACCACCACCCCTACTCAGGGGGGGCTGGATGCCTGCCACGACCACCACCCCACTCAGGGGGGGCTCAATGCCTGTCACTGCTACCATCCCCACCCTTAGGGGGATGGATGCCTACCACTACTACCACCCCTGCTCAGGGGGGCCTGGATGCCTGTCACTACTACCATCCCCACCCTCAGGGGGCTGGATGCCTACCACTACCACCACCCCAACTCAGAGGGGGCTGGATGCTTGCCACTACCACCACCCCACTCAGGGGGGCTGGATGCCTGTCACTACTACCATCCCCACCCTTAGGGGGATGGATGGCCACCACTACCACCACCCCTACTCAGGGGGACCTGGATGCCTACCACTACCACCACCCCTACTCAGGGGGGGGGCTGGATGCCTGCCACTACCACCACCCCTACTCAGGGGGGGCTGGATGCCCATCACTACTACCATCCCCACCCTTAGGGGGCTCGATGCCTGCCACTACCACCACCCCACTCAGGGGTGGCTGGATGCCTGTCACTACTACCATCCCACCCTTAGGGGGATGGATGGCCACCACTACCACCACCCCTACTCAGGGGGGGCTGGATGCCTACCACTACCACCACCCCTACTCAGGGGTGCCTGGATGCCTGTCACTACTACCATCCCCACCCTCAGGGGGCTGGATGCCTACCACTACCACCACCCCTACTCAGGGGGGGCTGGATGCCTGCCACTACCACCACCCCACTCAGGGGGGGCTCGATGCCTGTCACCACTACCATCCCCACCCTTAGGGGGATGGATGGCCACCACTACCACCACCCCTACTCAGGGGGGGCTGGATGCCTGCCACTACCTCCACCCCTACTCATAGGACGGGTAATGCATGACACAACCAGCATACTCCCACATAAGGAATGTCTGAAAATTACATCCCCCCCAACACCATGACAAGCGTGTGTAGTCTGTGACAAATGCCTACAACACTGAACATGACATTGAACATACAATGTGACCCCCTAGCACGTGTCACACATAAATGTGTGTGGCCTCCACAATGCAAGCAGACCATAACCACTGTGGGAATGGGGTATAACACCCCATCATCACAGTGACCAAAAGGTAGGTGTGGGGTCCATAGCTGATGCACCTTTTGAACAGTGTGGCAATGGGGCCCAAAGCCCCATCACCACAGTGATCAAAAGGGAAGTGTGGGGTCCATAGCTGATGCACCTTTTGAACAGTGTGGCAATGGGACCCAAAGCCCCATCACCACAGTGACCAAAAGGTAGGTGTGGGGTCCATAGCTGATGCACCTTTTGAACAGTGTGGCAATGGGGCCCAAAGCCCCATCACCACAGTGATCAAAAGGGAAGTGTGGGGTCCATAGCTGATGCACCTTTTGAACAGTGTGGCAATGGGGCCCAAAGCCCCATCACCACAGTGACCAAAAGGGAAGTGTGGGGTCCATAGCTGATGCACCTTTTGAACAGTGTGGCAATGGGGCCCAAACCCCATCAGCACAGTGATCAAAAGGGAAGTGTGGGGTCCATAGCTGATGCACCTTTTGAACAGTGTGGCAATGGGGCCCAAAGCCCCATCACCACATTGACCAAAAGGTAGGTGTGGGGTCCATAGCTGATGCACCTTTTGAACAGTGTGGCAATGGGGCCCAAAGCCCCATCACCATAGTGACCAAAAGGGAAGTGTGGGGTCCATAGCTGATGCACCTTTTGAACAGTGTGGCAATGGGGCCCAAAGCCCCATCACCACAGTGACCAAAAGGGAAGTGTAGTCTGGGTAAAAGCTGCCAAAGCCAAACTGCATGGATGATTCCTGGTCACACAACAACAAACACATCAGTGGCATAGTAGTGCTTGTGTCCCATAGCAACATAGATTGGGTGAGGCAAACAGTGCAGTGCAAATAAAACATACCTTTGGCCATGTGCATACAAACATCACCCATGGGGGCTCACATTGTCAACATTCACAAATAACACAATGACAGAAGTGACCATCATAATGCAGACCCACATATCTGCACCAATGGACACACAAATGTAGATATCCTAGGGAGACTGTAGATGTCAGGTGAACAAATACCATACCATGGCAGCAATGGGACATACAAACCATGATTATTGTGCTGACTGATGACCTAGGAGTCCCAGGGACAGCAGGGGAAAGCCACCAAACAACATACAGCCAATGGCACACTCAAGATATGCCAATGCAGTGGTGCAAATGCACAAACACAAACAGGCAGACCCACACTGCATATCAAACACAACAGGTGATGGGGGTGTGTGCCAGTGTCCCCAGGCAACCACACAACACATGAGGAGGCCTGAATTCCAATTACACAGATGTGTATACAGTGCCATACAAAAGTAACTCATGGATCGGATTCCCCTATGTGGGCAAAGAGGCATTGTTAGATGAGAGGGAGCCCAAATTACACATGTCACACAAGCTAGTAGGAACAGCATCTAACACAGCAAGAGACAGACCCACCACAGCACAACCCCCAGGGACCCCACATTGTGGTGACACTACCCTGCATGATAATCCCACTGTGATGACAAAGGTAGATGTCATTCACACTGTGAACCACAGCCATGTGTCCTGAGCAACAAACTACCATCACACCTACACAAGCACAAATCAAACAGCACGGCCTGCCAGCCATGGCCAATATGGAGGTAGGGGTGTAGCTGTGCAACAGCTCACATTTGCACACACTCAACACCACACACCTTGATCTCCACCAATGCACATGCACCCATGACAATCCCAGGGGTGGTGGGGGGAACTAAGGTGCAGAAACCCATCACACATGGCCAGTCAACAAGACTCGTAAATGTCTGACACACTGCACACTACGCGGTACATGGGCATGACGTGAAATCCACCACAATCAATGGGATCCTGGCCATAGTCACACACCAATGAAGAAGACAAGGTGACACACAAAGAACACACGTAGACAACTTCCAACATTGCAGCTCTGACCCTGAGGAGTGGCAGCAGTCACACACACAACGTGTCACAATCATTGAAAGCTACCATAGACTGTAAATTACATGACATGTGTAACCAACAAGTGCCAAGGGGAATCCTGAATGTGTCCCATCTGCGTTTGCCCACATCCCCAGCCCTGACAACAAAGACAACCTGGGATGACAACCTGATGAACCTTAGTTAGCCATGCACCCACATCCCGGAGTAACCAGGTCCAAGATGCTTGGTGAACACAGAACAACTCAGCAAGCATCAGAAACAGGAACATCCGTAGGGACACAGCCTGTGTAGGAAAAGGGAAGGGTACACGCACAGACATGTTTACACAACATAAAACACGGGCCCAGGCAATGTCACGGGATTACACACTGCCATGAGGGCACTCCACTGCTGTGGAAGGTCCGCTGTGCCAAGCCTTGTCTGTGCACGACTCAAACATGTCGGCAGAACACTCGGTCAGTGAGTCAACAACTACAACACACTGAAGGCTCTGCTCACATCAGCCTGGGTACGGGAGTGTCACGTCAGTCATCTGCATACACCCAAAACACGTGTCAAGCAAGGTGCACTGTATACACTAATGTGTCCTTCAACATTGGTGTGCTAAACTGCATGTCCAGTGGAGATGGGCACACAGTCAGGGAAATAGGAACATTGAACAGTGGTAAGCCCACCAGATGTGCATCACTGTAAGACAAAGATGATAATTTACAAATGCAAAACGTACATCCCTGTGTCATATGCTGAACATCACACCATCAGACTGCAGCAGAGGATGCCATAGATCCAGACTACAACAGGACACACATCCCATGGACCACATGGAGTCCATCACTGCAACACTTCATTTCCCTGATCTGAACACTATTACAACTGCAAATGCATGATGACAACCATGTACATCATGTACATCAAAAGAAAAACCACAAGTAAACAAAAATAGGCTTTATTCAGCAAATTTCAATAAAAAATCTGAAGTCCAAATTAAACTAAGGCCAATGGCCAGTCCAAATACACAGTCCCAACAGGGTGATATGTGACAACTTGTCACCCATTGCTTGCCTGCACTGGTAGGGACAGGGGACATCCCCCTTGGAGGGGCATACAAGGGGCAGGCCAGGCACCGCAGGGACAGGATCAGGGGATGCCAGAGTGAGGCAGTGAAGTGGTGGTGGGTGCAGGAGTGTCACCAGCAACTGCAGTGGAGGTGTCTGACTCAGGGGGGGCCGGCACCACTGCAGTGCCCGACTCAGACGGGGTGGTTGTGGACTCCACTGCAGTGCATGCCTCCAAGGGAGTGGAAGGGGGGCAGATGAGGTGGGCAGGACAGAGGGGGGACCCGGTCTCCACACCAGTGGCACAAACAGGCTGAGCGTCTGGGTTGGGGGTGGAAGAGCAAGTGGCAGGGGGAGGGCCTAAGCAGTTTGGGGATGCGGTATCGGTGTGTGGGGGAACCTGGGGCAGGGTGTGGCGGTGGAACCTGTGGAGTGGTGGCCTGGGGGATGGAGGAGAGAGACTGGGTGGTGGAGCTGCGTGGTGGTGGTGGTGGGGTCTTGCCCTTCCTGGTCCGGGGGACTTCCGAATGGGGTCCTCAGTCTGTCTGCACCTGGGGGAGGGTGTCCGGGGGCGAGGGGCACTCCCCTCTGTGTGAGTGGACTTCCTCTTCCCCGGTATGCCGGATCTGCAGGATCGGAGGGGAAGAGGCCGAGGTCACACAGGAAGACCTGCTGTGTAGGTGGGGTTGCAGGTGAGGCAAGGGAAGGGGTCTTGGAGGGAGAGGATTTGGAGGACTGCGGAGTGACTGTGGATGCCTGTGTGTGTGTCTGTTCCCCATCCCCTGTGTGTGTGGTATCTGTCCCCTGAGGATGCTTGTGTGCACGTCTTGCCTTTCTTTTGGGTGTGTCTGCGCTGCTCGTGTCTGTGTGCTTGGGTGAATGTGCAGGTGTGCATGTGCTTTGGACAGGTAGGGTGCCAGGAAGTGTGGATGGGACAGAGGTAGGAGGTGGGAGGGACTGCTGGAGGAGGGACACTGCTGCCGTCAGGGAGGAGTCCATGGACTTATTGCTCCTCTGTAGGGCAGACATACCCGTCGAGATGCCCTCCATGAACGACACCAGCTGTGTCAACAGAGTGGTGTGTGCATGGAGGACACTCAGCATTGCTGTCTGCCCTACATGGAGCTGCCGAAGTAGGTACACAGACTCCTCACTCAGGGCAGCAGGGGACACAGGGGCAGGGGCTGTGGTGCCTGGCACGAAGGAGACACGCTCCCGAACACGGGAGCCTCCACGGACGTCTGGAATTGGAGCCAATGGGAGGGCGGTGCTGGTGGTGGTGGTGGCGGGGCCAGACAGACTAGCGGGGGTGTGGTGGCTGCTGACACCCGCCTCCACAAGGGAGTCATCTTCCAAGCTGCTGTGGTCCTCAGCTGAGGTGGATGGTGCTGAGGACTCCTAGGTGTGGCTCCCCTCGCCCTCCGTTCCACTGGGTCCCTCTGACCACTCGTCGGTGGCTGACCCAGTCTGGCTCTGCTGCTCCTCCTGGTCCGTGGAGCTGTCCCCTCCTGTGGCCATGGATGTATCTGCAAACAATTAGGGAAACAGACAAACATCAGTCACCTGCACTAACCGCACACACCACAGTAAGTACAGCACTTACAGAGCCAGCCCTGGCATCCTTAGTAGAACATTGCCAAAACTCCTCACACAGATTTGGAGAAGCCAATTGTCAGTCTGATGGTCAACCATGGGACTCACACCCCTCCTGCCCTTGCACCCATCTGTCTGGTGCCTGTCTGATGGTAAGACCCCAGTGTGGACACATGCACCACCTACACAGTTGTTGGACATTGCAGGGAACACTGTGAAGTATGTGAATATGCACACATCACATCTCTTGCCACTGAGTCAGTGCAGGTGTCCGGAGAAAGGGATGGCCAGAGTCTAAATAGAAATGCATGTGATGCATACCAGCACCAGACACCATGATGCACCCAAGTCCGGATAGTCCATGCCACAATGGGGTGCATGTTGCACATGTCACTCCCCTGCAGGATCACTCTTAGGAAGTTTAATGCCATGACACAGGCATGCCTGCAAAGTCATACATCACTGTCTCCAGTCACATGGCCATGGCAGCCTGCCAACAACAGTCTGCACTGTGTCACAATCCTAGGACATGGGGAATGCAAGTTATGTAACTGACAAGTGCACATGTCCATCCCCCACACACCACATCATCTGAACTAGTATTTGTCCACGTCATGCCAATTGGACATATGGGGGACATGAAACACAACTCCCAGAACCTGAGCACCTCACAGTGTGCTGTGAATGAATAACAGCTGCCTGAAAGTCACAGTCGCATACACCTGTGTGCACAGTCAAGTGATCAAACATCTATAAGTCACAGAAGTATCGTCTCACATGGTCACATCTCAGATGGCATGCTGAACCCTAACCGACAAACATAACAGTAGTCCTGACAACGAAGCCACAGCACACTGACACAGAGGCAGACACCTGAGGGAACATGTCACTGATCACAACATGTCAGATGATCCACGGGAGTGGGAGTACAGAGTCTATTGTATGCCCTGGAGTAGGCATGACTGTCCAGCTCCACCTGTAAGAGGGATGAGTCCTGGACAGTAGGCAGGTGTCTAAGCATGTGTGACACACTTGATATACATACTCCTGAGGCCCAAACATTGTTCCCACCCACAGCATGGGGGTGTGCCAAATACCCCAGGGACATGTGGTGAATCAGATCAGCAAGTGGACCACATATCAAAGTTACACCCAGATTACATGTCAGGACTTGGGCATTGTGTGAGCAATTGACCCACCCATGAATCCCACAACATAGTCACCGGAACAAATGCTGTCCCCCACCTTGAGCAAAGCAAAATGCAATGACACAGTCCCCGAGTGACACAATTTCCTGACTGTAAGGGCCACACATATGCGTATCAGATGAGGAGTGGGCATGTCACAATAGAGGGACATGGGTCCTGGACCACAAGACCGATGTACTGTGGAAGTTTAACCAGGCCAGAGGAGGGCACATAGCATGTCAGACAAAGTGCACAGTGCTGTCATTGACTCAGCCCCTCCTTGCTGCTGTCTGGCCCTCAGCTGCCCATCCAGGTCAGGGAAGACCAATGCCAGGATCCTGAGCATGTGGGGGGTCAGGGTCCGGTGTCCGCCCCTCCTGCGAGGAGGCGACAGCTTCAGCTGGACCCTTGCGATCCTCCGGGTCCAGCCTCGAAGGTCCTGCCACCTCTTCTGGCAGTTGCGGATCCGGCGCTTGTAGTCCCCCACGGATCTTACTGCCTGGGCGATGGTCTGCCAGATTTTCTGCTTCTGGTGGGCATCAACCTGTGATGATGACAAAGTGAAAATGCCATTACTACACATGCAACATATCCGTGCATCACACAGTTGGATATACATGTCTCAATCACTGGGGTACATGATGTACACAGGCAGTGCAACGATGGCTATGAACAGTTTGCCAGCAGTTACTGCATGGTATCATTGCATGGAAAGTAAACCTTGTTGGAATGCACTGTTACTGCACTGTACCTGTTCAGTACATGTAACTACACACTTTGGGGGCTCAGAACTACTCAGTGAGCATGCTAGCCATTGGTGTGCACACTGTAAGTCCTGCTAGTCAGACAACATGCAAAATTAGTAAGGCAGTGGACAGCACACTCACCTGCTCCCCTGGTGTCCCATACAGTTTGCTGTACTGTGGAAGGAGGCTGTCCAGCAGGGCCTGGTTCTCCTCAAGGCTGAAGGCTGGGGCTCTCTCCACAGTACGTGCCATTGCAGTAGCCAGAGGATGCAGAGACAGCAGCAGTTTTGGTGGCAGATGTCGTCCTGGAGCATGTAGTGCAGGCAAGTGAGCTCTCAGGGGAACAGCCAGCATTATATGTGTGCTGCAGAGGCAGATACTGTCCCATGTGTCCAAAGTGATAGGTCCAAGTCGTTTGCATCTTTTGAATCTGACCAATCCATGGAATAGCAGCACTAATACACGCCCACAGCATCCTTCAAAAATCCAAGTTCATAACACCCATGATTTTGCAACATTGTTGTGGCTGGCCAACTGAATTCACTGCATCAGACTCGTTGAAGCTTCGAATACGCGTCCGTTGCCATGCCAGGCCCCAGCCAACGTGTGCGCACCGTTCAAACCATTGCTGTACAATGCGTATTTCGGGATACAACGCGTACCCGCTCACAACAGATGCAATGGGCCGGCCGGGCACACCGATCGGTCCATTGCTGTACAACGCGTACCCGTTCACAACAGATGCAATGAGCCGGCCAAGCACACCGATCGGTCCATTGCTGTACAACGCGTACCCGCTCACAACAGATGCTATGGGCCGGCCGGGCACACCGATCGGTCCATTGCTGTACAACGCGTATTTCGGGATACAACGCGTACCCGCTCACAACAGATGCAATGTGCCGGCCGGGCACACCGATCGGTCCATTGCTGTACAATGCGTACCTGCTCACAACAGATGCAATGGGCCAGCCGGGCACACCGATCGGTCCATTGCTGTACAACGCGTATTTCGGGATACAACGCGTACCCGCTCACAACAGATGCAATGGGCCGGCCGGGCACACCGATCGGTCCATTGCTGTACAACGCGTACCCGCTCACAACAGATGCAATGGGCCGGCCGGGCACATCGATCGGTCCATTGCTGTACAACGCGTACCCGCTCACAACAGATGCAAATGGCCGGCCGGGCACACCGATCGGGCCATTGCTGTACAACGCGTATTTCGGGATACAACGCGTACCCGCTCAAAACAGATGCAATGGGCCGGCCGGGCACACCGATCGGTCCATTGCTGTACAACGCGTATTTTGGGATACAACGCGTACCCGCTCACAACATATGCAATGGGCCGGCCGGGCACATCGATCGGTCCATTGCTGTACAACGCGTACCCGCTCACAACAGATGCAATGGGCCAGCCGGGCACACCGATCGGTCCATTGCTGTACAACGCGTATTTCGGGATACAACGCGTACCCGCTCACAACAGATGCAATGGGCCGGCCGGGCACACCAATCGGTCCATTGCTGTACAACGCGTATTTCGGGATACAACGCGTACCCGCTCACAACAGATGCAATGGGCCGGCCGGGCACACCGATCGGGCCATTGCTGTACAACGCATACCTGTACAGGTCAGTCGCATATGTCACCATGCTTGTCACTAGTGAACGTGTGCCAGCCACATATACCTGCCAGAGACACAGGGGCACACCTACAACACCACACCCAGTCCACACTGTTTCCTAAGGCATGTAAGGCTGCATTACCTTTTCTGTGTATGGGGGTTAACATGTGGTTTCTGTGGTGGCACTTGTGGGCAGCCACACCCAGGCTGTGCATGTGTTAATGGGGACAGGGTCCTTTGTGTGTTGTGCACATGACCACTGTGATGTGCAACAGTTCATTTCGGAGCATGTGGCATGGTCACATTTCCAGGTTGTGTATGTGTGTGACATGTCACATACCCCCAGAGTCCCATGGGGGAAGGCATGTACGTCACAGGGTGGCCCATTGCCACAATAGTGATGTCCCTCCACAGTCTGTGTGCATGTTGTGTTTCCGATGTCTCTGATTCCATGTGCACGATGGGAGACAGTCTCCACATCAACGTTGTTTGTGCATGGACTTTGATGTTGTGCGTCTCTGGCGTCCATGTCTGTCCTGCGTAGGCGACAGGGGCCACTACCTGTGGGAGTCATGTTTGTTTTTCTGACGTGTACATGATACGCCATGTCATGCCAGTGTCCATGTGGCAAGACAGGGTCACTGGGAATCTACCTGTCAATGAGCTGTGATGCCTGTGGCGCATCTGTCCAGACATGTCACTGTGGTGTGTTTGTGGAACGTGACAGCAGTAAATGGGTACTGTGACACAGCCTAATGGTTTCCCATAGCACAACCTGGAACCTGTTGTCCACACATGTTGTACTGAGAAGTTAGATGATGGCCATGTAGGTGAAAGTTATGTCCGAACAGAACGGCACACACATCAAGTACTTGTGTCTCGTAATGATGTATCATGTGAAATTGAGTTTGGTGAATGGCACATATGTGGGGTGACTGACAATCTTTCTTTCCTCAACCTATGCACTGCAGGGCTCCAGCTGTCCATAGACCATTCCCTGACCTGGCAACGATGGTGGAACGTGACAGCATCCGACGGTACCGCTTCACCAGGCAGCTGATTGAGGATTTGGCAGTGCGCTTGGCACCACATTTGCAACCTGGCCGGCCGTACCCTACGGCGCTGACCCCCAAGGTGAAGGTAATGGCAGCCCTACACTTCTTTGCCACCGATACCTTTCAACACACTGTGGCGACTGCCGGTGGGATGTCACAGACTATGTTCAGCCGTGTGCTACGCGATGTTTTGGAGGCAATGTTGAGATGCCTGAACCAGTACATCTATTTCCCTACACAGCAACAACTCACTGATGTCAAGAGTGACTTCTATGCCCTGGGGAGGATGCCACATGTCATTGGCTCCATTGATGGGACACATGTGGCTTTGGTACCACCACAGGCACATGAGCAGGCATACCGGAACCGGAAACATTACCATTCTATCAATGCTCTGGTGGTATGTCTTGCAGATATGACCATCACACATGTGTGTGCCGGTTTCCCTGGTTCAGCACACGATGCCTACGTGATGAGGAGTAGTCGCATCCCGAGGATGATGGCACAGATGCAGAACCAGCGTGTCTGGCTTGTCGGTGTGTACTGACTTTATACCATTGTGTGTGTTCTGCTCTGTAGTATACCGCCCACTTTTCCAACTCAGCTAATGTGCACTTGTCTGTCCGTAGGTGACTCCGGATACCCCAACATGCCGTGGTTGCTGACACCCCTCAGGAACCCTGTGACACCAGCCCAGATGCGCTACAATGAGGCACATGGTCGGACCAGGAGAGTGATTGAGTGGACCTTTGGTCTCCTGAAGAGCCGCTTCCGCTGCCTGGACAAGACAGGAGGGGCCCTCCCATATGCCCCAGCAAAGGTGTGCAAGATTGTCATCGTCTGCTGCATGCTACACAACCTGGCAGTGCGGAAGGAGTTGCCTCTCATCCTGGATGACGATGACCAACGTCCGCCACCTGTGGAGGATCCTGGCCTGGACCACGATGCCAGTGATGATGATGATGGTGATGTCCGCACACAGCTCATCACCAACTTCTTCAGCTGAATGTGAGTATCCAGGGAGATGTAATGTGAATGATGTGAGTTTGCATGATATGTGTGGGTGGTGCTCTGGTGCTGTTTGAGTGTGGCCATGTGCTACTTGACTGGATGCGTGTAGCAATGTGTCCTTACAGGTAGTATGTACTCCCCAACAGTTTTGACATGCTAACTTGGTTTGTGTAGTTGTCTTGTGACATGTATTGGGCATGAGTATTGCAGTTCTGTCCTGTTCTTCAGTGGTTTTAACTGTGTGTCATGTCTGTCCTTCACAGGGTGCTTACTGAGTACTTTGGTCAACTTGGATCCCCCGACACCATGATTCAGCTTTCAGGGTGGCAGCAGTAGTTTCCCTACAGGTGATGTGCCACACACCCCTGGACTTCATATCTTCTGCACTTGTTGACTGTGTGGCCACTGCTACGTGGGATTACCTTGCATTTGTAGTGGAAACAACATGTTGCAAATGTGTAATAAACCTGTGCTTCACTTTGGGATGTGCGTTGTCTGTGGTCACACATCTGACTGACATTTGCTTACTGCACCTGTGGGCTAGTTGACACAGACTCTGAATAGGTGTGGTGTCTGTGCATTCCACAGTATTTCCTGGCAACATCACTGTAGGCGATGAGTCCGATGGCCCTGGTGTCTCTGTGTTGTGTAGCCCTAGTGGTGTGTCTCCCTCATATGTGTCACGTCACCATGACTCACATGACGATGTTGTACTTGCTGTAGCAGTTAGCATACACAGTATAATTTAGCAGATCATCATCACCATAACAGTATCCACATTTGAATAACAACAGAGGCAAGTATGGTGTACTAGTGATTTTATTTACAGAAATGTTTGTGTGTATAGTGCACAGGATGGTGGGTGCTGTACATTGGGATTGTGATCCAAAGTTCCCAGATGAGTTGGAAGTCTTGGTAGCAGAAATGTCCTGAGTGTAGTCCACAGTCATATGATACATTAGTCCAACTTGAACTCCCCATGTCATGTGGGAGAGTTGTGTTGCATTCGACAGGGTGAAAAGTTTGCACACAAAGGAGAATTTCCGGAACAGGTATTGGCTTCCTGGGGGATGTACGTGGCCATCAACCTCTCAGTTTTCCTTCCTCGGATGACCCCTCTTCTTTGGGGGGGGACCCTCACGTGCAGGCTGGTGCGGTGCAGGGGAGTCTCCGCCAGAGTCCTCCTCCCTCCCGGTGGCGGTGTCAGTTGTTGCAGCACCAGATGTTGTGGGCACACAGGGAGGTGTGGCCATGTTGGTGCTAATCTGGCGGAGGCATGTCAATATGTCCCTATGCACCGCTGTGAGTTCTTGCAATGTGTCCCACTTGGACTCCATGCGAGACATGTGTGTCTCCACACGGGACATGTGGGAGTCCAAGCGGGCATGATGGGCAGCCTGCTGCTGTTGTATGTCCTTGAGGATCCCCACTACCTGTCTGACCTCTCCGGTGCTATCCTGGTACGCATCAGCGATGCGTGCCAGTTGTGGGTCATCATGCAGTCCAGACCCCTCTGCAAGCAGTGACCTATGTCTACCACCCCTCCCACCACCCCTGGCGACACATGCAGGACCTGCGGTGGCACGCACAGGTGACCCAAGGCCCCTTGGGGGTTGTTAGTGGTGTTGTTGTCCGTTGCTCCACGGTGGGCCTGGGGCCCTGTGCTGTTATCATCGGTGGTCCTTGGTCTGTCTGTGTCGGCGGGGGTGGTCTGTGTGTTGGCAGTTGTTGGAGGGGTGGGTGCAGGGAATGCAGATGTTGGTCCTGCTGGTGCTGCATGATGACTCACACCGGAGGTGCCAGGTAGGTCTTCGCCATCCGAGGAGGGCAGAGGCTGTTCCACACCAGTGAGCTCAGTGTTCCCCGGAGCCTGGGACAGGGACTCCTCCTCGCCTGCTGCTGTGTCCCCATCATCATCACCTTTATTTGGAAGAGACACACATTGTATGTTATGTTTCTACAGGCATCAATGGTTCACACACCTGACAGTTGTGACTGTACCTCTGGATGCGGGCATGTACATTGCATTGTCCTAAGTTGTCACAGTAAGAGGTTGATATTGGTGTAGCACATTGTCCTGCATACCTGGGGCATTTCAATGTGAATGTTGAGGTGTGTGCATGGCCAGCATTGGTTGTATTTGGTGGACATCCGGCCATCCTTTTCCACCTAGCCCAGTTATCCCACCATGAAGCATGCCACCCTTGCAGTGGGTTCAGGTTGACTCTCAGGATGTCATTCAGTGGTGTTCTGCTGTTTGTTGGTGCACAGTTCCCAGCAGGGCCTTGTGCTCCCCACAGCAGTACCCAGTGTCAGCCATCTTGTCAGTCCTTATCCACTCCCTGTGATGTGAGCATGGGTCAGAGTGGTGTTGATGGGCCAATTGTGTGGGTGAGCATTATCTGTGACTACAACTCCCATCATGCTATTGCCTACACCCCCCTTCCCAGCATGCCCATACTTCCTTCCTTTTGAGTGGACTTCCCTGTGTGTGAGTGTGACAGCAATGGCAAGATGGCTGACAGTGTGGTCCTGTTGTTTGTTGGTGCACAGTTCCCAGCAGGGCCTTGTGCTCCCCACAGCAGTACCCAGTGTCAGCCATATTGTCAGTCCTTTTCCACTCCCTGTGTTGTGAGCATGGTTCAGAGTGGTGTTGATGGTCCAAATGTGAGGCTGCCCATTATCTGTTACTACGAGTCCCATCATGCTCTTGGCTACACTGACTTCACCAGCATACACAGGATTCCTTCCTTTCTGTGAGCTTCCCTGTGAGGTGGTGTTCTAGTGGTGGCTAAATATCTGACAGGGTTTGTTAGTTAGATTTGTGCCACTGCCTAGCTCTATTTGGTATTGGGTTTGTACATGTCATGACACCGTTACATATCACTATGACATGGCATGTATTGTGTTTATCTGACTAACATACACTTCTTGGGGTGATTATCTTTTGGTTGCTGTTGATTTGCTAGGGGTGCATGGTTTGACTATCCCCTTGACAGTGATGTGTGTATTGGCACACAATATTGTGTATATTAGTTGTGTACTCACCAGGCTCTGGGATGTTTGTTAGTCCATATACGCTCACTGGTGGTAAGATGGCCCGCACCTTCTCCTCCCAGGGCCTGAGGTATACTGGTTTGGCAGGAGGGCCACGGCCGGTGTGCTGGCTCAGGAGGTAATCCTTCTTCAGTAGGTCCCTGACCCTCCTGCGCACATCATACCACCTGTTCTGGATGTCTTCCTTTGTGCGCAAACATGGTGATTGTGCGTTCACCCTGTCGACGATCCTCGCCCACATCTTGGTTTTCTGTGCCATGGGGGTCTGTTGGACCAATGTGCCAAACAACTGTGGCTCTACCCTCAGGATCTCGTCTACCATGACTTCCAATTCACTATCTAGGAACTTTGGATTCTTCTTTAGGGGCATGGTGATGGGTGGTGGTGGTGATTGATGTGTGTGTGTGTGCAGGTGAGGGTGTGTGTGTAGGTTTTGCTGTGTGTGTGTGAGGGTGCTATTTGTTGAGGTGCTAATGGTGTGTGACTTTTGTGTTGGATGAGCTGTGTGTGTGTCTGCTGTCTGCTGGTGTTCTGTGCTGGCAGGTCAGTGGAATTTGCAAAGGATCATGGTAGGGATTTGTGGCCTTTATGTAGGTGGAGTTGGGGGTGTGTTCTTGTTCCATTTCCCCCTGTATTTATTGGCTTTGTCATTGCTTGTTTGGCCCTCTTTTTTTGTATTTTTTCATTTGTGATTATTGTGCATGTAGGAGTCGTTCTTCTGACCGAGTAGGATGTTGCAGTTATCTCGTGCGCGCCTCTCCAAGTCGTTCCCGCTGTGTTTCAGCTCAGTTTCATATGCGGCGTACGCGTCGGTCGCGGAGTATTGTGTTTGTTCGGCTGGGTTTTGTATGCGTGTCGGTCGTACGGCTTGGGCTCCGTGCGAATCGGTCTGATTTTGCACCCATTGCATCGTACTGCGCGGGTCGGAGTTCGCGGGTACGTTTCGTTCGGGTTGATTCCTGGTGCGTGTTGGTCGGTTCGATTCGCGTGGTTTCCCGGCCGGATAGCTTGCTTCCGTCCGGGTCGGTCGTTCACCTTGAGTTCCGTACGAGTCGGTCGTGATTCACATGCATTTCATCGTACTTCCCAGGTCGGGCAACGTCAGTACGTGTCGGTCGGACTATGATCCCATATCGAGTCGGTCGGTATTTTTTCCGGCCCGAATCGGATTCGGCCCCTAAGTGTCCAGAAGCTTCCCTGACTTAATACTGACTGGAGTGGGAATAGTAATTTTATATGTTTAGTGTCCAGCACCTTCTATGACTTAATACTGACTGGAGTGGGAATAGTAATTTCTATATGTTTAGTGTCCAGCACCTTTCCTGAATTAATAGTGACTAGAGTGGGAATTGTAATTTTTATATGTTTAGTGTCCAGCACTTTCTTTGACTTAATATTGGGTGGAGTTGGAATAGTAAATTATATATGTTTAGTGTCCAGCACCTTCTATGACTTAATACTGACTGAAGTGGGAATAGTAATTTATATATCTTTAGTGTCCAGCACCTTCTGTGATTTAATACTAACTGAAGTGGGAATAGTAATGTATATATGTTTAATGTCCAGCACATTCCCTTATTTAATACTCAGTGGAGTGGGAATAGTAATTTATATATATGTTTAGTGTCCAGCACTTTCTTGGACTTAATATTTGGTGGAGTTTGAATAGTAAATGATATATATTTAGGGGCCGATTCCGATTCGGGCAGGAAATCTCTCCGACCGAGCAGGACCCGGAGAGATTTCCGACCGAATCGGACCCTAGCAGTCCGACCGGACGAGTACGATGCGTTCGCATGTCATCGGACTCGAGTCGGTCGGACTCCCATTGAAGTCAATGGGAGCCGGTCGTACAACGCGTACGCGGGCTCTCATTGACTCAATGGGTGCGAGGCGAACAAGGGCGCCCCCTACAGCGGGTACGCGTTGAAGCGACTCACGGCGTACATGCACAGGTAGGGGGGACCCATGGGTCCCCCCTGTGTGCGACTCGTGCGGCTACGCGTACAGGGGGGTCCGACACGGACCCCCAAAGTCCGGCTCCGCGACTGCTCTTTCGAGCCGGACTGCGCGACTCGGTCGGACTGCTCGAGGCGCGCATCGTACTTACCCGGCCGGGGAACGTCTCCATTGCGCGGTGCGAGTCGTGTCCGTGCGAGTCGGTCGGAGCGGTCGGCTTTCGCGAACGAGTCGGTCCGTGCGGTTGGGTCTCGCGAACGAGTCGGTCGGAGATTTCGCATCGTACTCGGTCGCCCGGACGCACGTACGAATCGGTCGGGAAACAGGGCTCCGAATCGGATCCGGTTAAGCCGAATCCGATTCGGAGCCCTACCGGCCGAGATCGGAATCGGCCCCAAAGTGTTCAGCACCTTCCCTGACTTAATACTGACTGAAGTGGGAATAGTAATTTATATATATTAAGTGTCCAGCACCTTCCCTGACTTAATATTGACTGGAGTGGGAATAGTAATTTTTATATGTTTAGTGTTTAGCACCTTCCCTGACTTAATATTTAGTGGAGTGGGAATAGTAATTTTTATATCTTTAATGTCCAGCACCTTCCCTGACTTAGGGGCCCATTACGAAGGCGGGCGGAGGCACGACCGCGGTGGCGGCGGTGCGGAAAAATGCCTTTTACCGCAGGCCAGCAGCGGTCTTCACGCCCACCATATTAGGATGGGAAAACATAGGCATTTACCGTTCGCCGCGGTGTGACGCCGACCGCCATCGAACAGCGCCCGCCACCGCGGCGGAGTGAGCCAATCACCACACACCGCCGTGCGGAATGACGTCCCGTACGCCGAAGATATCACGATGCCGGAAACAGGGCAGCGCACCGCGACGGAGAAACCGCACAGCGAAAGACGGCGGAGACATCACAGCGGAGACAGAAAAGAAACACCCGGGACACACCGCGATGTATCCTGCCCTACACGCCTTCCCGGTGCTGTACATGATCCACCACCTGCAAGTTATCCACCGCCGCGGACGCCTCCGCAGGTACGTACAGACACAACAGTGCAAGTAACACAATACACAGCTCCAGGGGGGGAAAACATCGCATGGGAACACCACACACCCCTGTGGGGACAGGCACACAGCCATCACTACACACACACACATGTCCCACCTGTCACAAAAACATCGCGCCACATACTGCCCACCCATGTACCGCATTCATGAACAAATGTCCCGGTCACATCACCGCCGCGGTCAGTGTGCATGAAACCATGCACACAACGCAGAGCACAGGGCCAGCGCATGCCAAGGGCACCGTACAAATTGCACAGAGCCACAACTCCATCCACAACACACCAGCTACCTCCCTGAAGGGACACAACATGTGTCTCACAAGTGCCACTCCTGCACAACAACAACACAACTACAGCCACACCATGCCCCACGTCCCAACAACTGCATACACAGCCACAGCAGGACCCTTTGCAAAGGAACACATAGCACAGAAGCCCAGGCCCCAGCCAACACACACACACCACAACAACCTCACACACAAGCCAAGAACACTGAGGCCAGGCACAAAATGTACACACACACAGATGAGGACCAAACACTTCACTGCACACACTACCTGACAAGTCACACACACACACACCACCTGACTCACAGCTACATACACACACCACATGCCAGCAGTAATGGAGGACAACATATAGGAAAGCCAAAGTGAGGTGCCCACAAATGGAAGGGCAGTGACACAACCATCAAGCATGTGTGAAGCACATGCAAGACAAGACACATGTGAGAACACACACAGCCCATCACAGCACACATGGCTGACACAGTCAGTCAACACAAACCACGGTCACCCCAATGCTACAACTCCTGTAGACAGCAAGGACACCCATGTATAGGCACAGGGATGTAAGGAAGGCCCTGAACACAAACACTGACCAGCCACACATAGGCATCCAAACACTGGACAAGACAACGTCTGCTGCACAACACACAGGGCCCAGTGACACACTACATGACAGCCAAGCACAAGTAGGATATGTCACACATACCTCCTCCCACAACAGCAACACACAATACTGCCATGTGCACAAAACACAACCACAGGGCTAAACAAGTACACATACAGGCACACCACACCAGGGTCACACATGGCAGTAGTTGACAATGCATGTGCACACACATCCACAGTCACAACAAAGTCACCCCCTTCACACCATACACTTCTCCACCACCCAAGTGCACACATTGGAAGTAAGCCATGGGACCTGGATAACTCATCACCACAAGATGACCATACACCGACACTGATTGGCACACAGAAAGGAAGCTCACACAGACCCCATGACCCTGGCCTGCCTGCCTGTAAGCCTGTGCCCAAACTCCCACCCTGTGCTGCCATTGCCCACAAACCTGACATGTGTCCACCACAGATAACATGAGCCAAGAAGAAAGATGACTACAAGACCTCATTGCCAACCACCTGCACTGCACCCATAAGTATCACAGTCATGTAGAAATGAAGTGCCTCCCACCCCTGCAAAAAATGAAATGTGACACAACCCATTGGCAATGTCGAAGTGGCATACTGAGCCTGTGACACAGTAAACCATGCACACACAGAAACAACTTTATTCAGGAAGGACACTGACACAACTCACTGCAGGACCAACTGTGTTTATTCACAATTTGCATATTGACACAACAAATTTGGGCAACAGCAAAGCCAGTGGGCATTTCAATATGCACAGTATTTACATGAAAAGCTGCACAGGCAGGGGGCACACAGCAGTGAACAACAAGGCCAGTGGCCAGAACACAGTGCAGGTGAGGTACATGAGAAGCTGCACAGGCCAGGGGCAAACAGCAGTGAACAACAAGGCCAGTGGCCAGTACAATGTGCAGATTAAGTCCATGAGAAGCTGCACAGGCAGGGGGCACACAGCAGTGAACAGCAAGGCCAGTGGCCAGTACAATGTGCAGATTAAGTCCATGAGAAGCTGCACAGGCAGGGGGCACACAGCAGTGAACAGCAAGGCCAGTGGCCAGACCAATGTGCAGCGTGAGTCCATGAGAAGCTGCACAGGCAGGGGGCACACAGCAGTGAACAGCAAGGCCAGTGGCCAGTCCAATGTGCAGAGTGAGTCCATGAGAAGCTGCACAGGCAGGGGGCACACAGCAGTGAACAGCAAGGCCAGTGGCCAGGACACAGTGCAGGTGAGGTACATGAGAAGCTGCACAGGCAGGGGGCACACAGCAGTGAACAGCAAGGCCAGTGGGCAGGACAAAGTGCAGAGTGAGTCCATGAGAAGCTGCACAGGCAAGTGGCAAACAGCAGTGAACAACAAGGCCAGTGGCCAGGACACAGTGCAGGTGAGGTACATGAGAAGCTGCACAGGCAGGGAGAACACAGCAGTGAACAGCAATGCCAGTGGCCAGTACAATGTGCAGATTAAGTCCATGAGAAGCTGCACAGGCAGGGGGCACACAGCAGTGAACAACAAGGCCAGTGAGCAGGACAAAGTGCAGAGTGAGTCCATGAGAAGCTGCACAGGCAAGTGGCAAACAGCAGTGAACAACAAGGCCAGTGGCCAGGACACAGTGCAGGTGAGGTACATGAGAAGCTGCACAGGCAAGGGGCAATCAGCAGTGAACAGCAAGGCCAGTGGGCAGGACAAAGTGCAGAGTGAGTCCATGAGAAGCTGCACAGGCAGGGGGCACACAGCAGTGAAACACAAGGCAAGTACAATGTGCAGAGTAGTTACATCAGAAGCTACACAGGGAATGTATGCAACTCTAACATGCCATGCACAGCAACAGAGTAATGGGTCTGACAATGGGCATCACACGCACCCCTGTGGACAGACAGGTGTGTGAGGGTGACCACCACTCAGATGGGGCTGTCTGTCGGACTTGGAGCTGACTGTGTGTTGGGGTCTGTTGGCGGACTACCCTGGGCAGTGGGAGTAACAACTGTGGAAGAGCCAACTGTGCATGTGGTAGCTGGGGGCTGCTTGGACCAGGTGAGGTGGTGGCCCGGGGAGGTGGACTCATGCCCTGGTGAGACACAGTGTGTGCCGGAGATTGTGGAGGGGTGCCTCTCCACTTCTTGGGGATCCTGAAAGGCTTCCCTGTCAGGGGATTGAGGGGAACTGGGGCAGACACAACAGGTGACCCCAACACCAAAGCTGATTCTGGTGTGGAAGGTGACCCCCTCTGGGGACATGCTGGAACCCGCTGTGCGCTTGCCTGGTGTTTGCCGCCGCCCTGCCTCCCTCTGTCCACCAGCTTTGCCCCCTACAGTGTCCTCCCGTGCTGGCTTCACAGGGCTTGGGATGGGAGTGGAGGTCAAGGATGGATTATCCATGGGGCACTCATCCTGTGTAATGTTTGCAGGCAACACCTTCTCAGTGGGTGTGGAAACTGTCTTTTTGCCTCTGCGAGGCGTCTTTGGGACAGGGAGTCTTTGGCAGGGGAGGAAGGTGAGGCCTGTGACCCTGATGCTTTTTCTTTGCTTTGTGGCCCTTGCTGTCGCCTGATGGGCTTTTCTCTCTGCGCTCTGGGGTGGCCTTACTCTTATGTGGGGATGGTGTCTGTGCCCTAGTACGCTTGGGTTGCTGCTGCTCCTGTGTGCTGCGGGTTCTGTATCGGGACTTTGGGGTCCATTGGGCATTGTCACTGTCGTCAGAGGTGCACAGTGACACAGGGCCGGACCGAGTGCTGGGAGCCGCTCCCTGACTATGTGCCTGTTGCAGGGCTGCTGTCACAGTTGATGACAAGGACTGCACAGTGCGGTGTAGCCCACCCACATCGGAATGTAAGCCCTCCATGAAAGCTATAACCTGCCCCAACTTTTTGTCGTGCTCTTGGAAGGCATTGAGAAGTGCTGTCTGCCCCACACACAGCTGGCGCAATAGCTCGACTGCTTCTGCACTGAGGGCAGCAGGGCTGACATGGGCTGGGGCAGCTGTGCCTGGGGTGAAGGTGACTCTTCCCTGCCTACTCGTGCGGACACAGGCAGCACCAGTGGAGGTTGAAGGGAGGCTGGGCACTGGACGCTGTGTGGCGGAAGAGGAGGCAGAGTCCCCGTTCCCTGTACCCCCCAACATGGATGTGTCACCGCTGGCGTCAGATGAGGTAGAGCTTTGTGTCTCCAGCTGTGAATCCTCTAGCAGACTCCTGTCCCCCTCCTCGGCGCTGGTCACATCTGTGTCAGTCAGCTCCGGTGCGGCTGTTGCAGTGGAAGCCTCACCACTGGTGTCCGTCCCCTCTCCCTCTGCACATACGGGAGCTGCTGCATAGGAGAGAGAAGTACTGTGAGATGAGTGGCATCAACAGAACTAACACGTGCCAATACATCTGCATCCTAGAAAGAGGTGTGCAGCACATTGCATGCCACCCTGTGCACACATATATCTTGACACCCAAATTTCGACACAACGGTGCATGTCCGCCACACGTCCTGCCATAAGTGCCCCAGGTGATTCACACAGCACACCATCCTGCAGTTGGCTCACATCAGACACAGCCCCAAAATGGCCTGTGCACACACACTGTCCCGATGTTGGCAAGGATGAACACCACGACATGGTGCACATCACCTACATGTGTGGAGCAGTAGGGGACCACACAGACTACAACATACCAGCCCACAATGACCCTGCACACATGCCATCCACCATATCGAGTCCATGGGCACATCTACTGTTGCACATTGGCCTCAGATGTCTGACTGGCAGACATCTGAGGTCTGGAATTGCACGCATTCATTGAAACGCATTCACAGTTGGAACACTGGCATTACCATCCATCAGAATTCACACACTACCCCACAGCAGAAGGTACCTGAAGGCCACAACTCCAAATGTAAGAGAGATGCACAGTGCTAAAACTCACTTCATGAAGCGCCGTTTGTGCAAAAGCATGGCACATACACCCAGCACAGAGGCCACTCACAAAACATTGCACCACACAACCAACGTCACACAGCTGACAATTTGCACACTCTGTAGACACTTGCACCCACTCCCAGCCAAAGGCAGCCTGCAACACATACTCAACCCTGGCTCGCTGCTGATGCTCCCTCAGTCGTCTGTCCAGCTCAGGTTGTGTGACAGCCAGGATGCGGGCCATTAGTGGTGTCATGCTGCGCCTAGCCAACCTGCCAGTCCGAGGGAGCAGCCCCAGCGTCATCTCGGCCACGTTCTTGCTCAGCCGGCAGATGTCGTCCCACCTTTTATGACAGTGGGTGCGCCTTCGGTTTGACACACCCAGATCCCGGACTCTGGAGGCAATGGCCCTCCACACGGCTTTACGCTGGTGGACCTTCAGCTGCAGGCATGGGAGACAAGAGGGGTGATGTTCCAGTGACACAGTGCACAATAACAACACAACGAAAATGAAGTAGCACAACAGTGACTCATCCAAAACTCCAGCTACAACTGTCACATAGCCAACAATTGCTCTGAACATGATGCAATGTCATTGGTCAATCAGACGTACAGGCATGCATGTTCGATGGTGGACACAGTACCTCCACATCCCATTCACATGCAGGATACCAACACAGCAAGCAACGTGTAGTCTGCCTGCAGCTACTGTCTGCAGTTACCTACAACTACACATAGAGAAGATAGCAAAACATGTGTCATGTTGTTGGACTCACTGTGTCCACCACTGCGCAGACCTAAGTGTCCTAGCCCTGTGAAAGCCTCACTGTGTCTTGGAACTCACATAGAGTGACAACAACTGTCATACACACACCCTTCCCCCACGCCTGCTCCTGTGCAATCTACATGGCAGAGATGGGACTTAGATGAAGAGGCGTGAGCCAAACACACATGGTACACACTGTACATGCAGTGATGTGGACATGTGGCATTCGGTGGGGACTGTGCAGGGCAGGTCGACTGACACTGAGTGGGTTAATTGGGAGCAACACAGCCATTCACACAAACGCTAACTGGCCAGACTCCTGCATCACCAAAATGCAGCTGCACTGTATGGCTGACACTACAGGACATGTCCCTCTACTCAGGATAGGCATGCAGGGTAACGTGTGAAAGAGCCCACCAAGCCCTTCCCGCTGTAGTAAACATGATAGGCAGTGCATGTCAGAGCCCCACAACCACTGACACATACCGAAGCACCTCCACCCCACGTGTGCACACCCTGCACTCTCACTCACAGTCTGGGAGACTTACCACGACATTAGGGCCGCCATAAAGCCTTGGGTACTGTGCAAGCACCCCGTCTACCAGGACCCCAAGCTCCTCACTGGTGAAGGGACTGGCACGGATCTTCTGAGTCCTCGACATCACAATGGACATGTGGCAGCAGCAGCACATTGAGGGTGGCAGTCAGCAGTCCCTTGAGGCAGCAGCAGCAGGTGCAGGATGGCAGCCAGCAGTCCCTTGAGGCAGCAGGTGCAGGGTGGCAGCCAGCAGTCCCTTGAGGCAGCAGGTGCAGGGTGGCAGCCAGCAGTCCCTTGAGGCAGCAGGTGCAGGGTGGCAGCCAGCAGTCCCTTGAGGCAGCAGGTGCAGGGTGGCAGCCAGCAGTCCCTTGAGGCAGCAGGTGGAGGTTGGCAGCCAGCAGTCCCTTGAGGCAGCAGGTGGAGGGTGGCAGCCAGCAGTCCTTTGAGGCAGCAGCAGCAGGTGCAGGGTGGCAGCCAGCAGTCCCTTGAGGCAGCAGCAGCAGGTGGAGGGTTGTCAGTCAGCAGTCCCTGGTAGCTGTGGGAATGTGGTGCGCCCTCCCACACATATATAGGCCCCTGGGGCTGTGTCAGTGGTCCCAGGGTGCTGCAATTGGTGTACCAGGTCTGCCTCATTCAAATACATCCAATGTCCGCCTCCGCGGTGGCGGTGCATGCCTACCGCGATTTTCAAACTCGCATCAGGCTACCACGAGTCTGCTTCCCATTGGCTGCAGGGGCATGGTCCATGCCGGTGACACACCGTAGGACGCATGTGCGTGCTACCGCGGTGGTGCATCTTTTGAATGCCTCCAGTGACCGCCTCCGCGGGGGTGGTGCACGCCTACCGCGATTTTCAAACTCGCATCAGGCTACCGCGAGTCTGCTTCCCATTGGCTGCAGGGGCATGGTCCATGCCGGTGACACACCGTAGGATGCATGTGCGCGCTACCGCGGTGGTGCATCTTTTGAATGCCTCCAGTGACCGCCTCCGCGGGGGTGGTGCACGCCTACCGCGATTTTCAAACTCGCATCAGGCTACCGTGAGGCTGCTTCCCATTGGCTGCAGGGGCATGGTCCATGCCGGTGACACACCACAGGGGCCAGGCGGTAGGCACTGCCATATGTCTGCCAGACAGTGCCTGGAGTGACCGTGAATTGGGTAGCGGTGCATGGTGACCGCTATTGTCACATACATATCTGGCGGTGTCTCCCGCGATCCTGCATGGGTTATGGGCGGTGCCACACCTCAGTGGCCAGGCAGTAGGCACCGCCATATGTCTGGCAGACAGTGCCTGGAGTGACCGTGATTTGGGTAGCGGTGCATGGTGACCGCTATTGTCACATACATATCTGGCGGTGTCTCCCGCAATCGTGTATGGGTTATGGGCGGTGCCACACCTCAGTGGCCAGGCGGTAGGCACCGCCATATGTCTGCCAGACAGTGCCTGGAGTGAGCGTTAATGGAGTTGTGGAGTTGTGGAGTAGCTGTGCTGCACCTAACGTGTCCTCCAGCTCTCTGCATAGGCCAACATGTACAGTGCCCAGGGTCTCAACAATTGAAGGGTCCTCATGAGGGCAAATGCACAAAAGGGACATGTCACTCCACGTCACCAACACATACCATATATGGGTCGCCAATACATTGCATGGGCACATACACTCGCACTTGTCACATGTGCTGAGTAACGAAATGTAGACTGTCTAGTAAATGTGTTGCATAGCATATGGAGATAATGGACACTGTCTGTGTGTGCAATGTAACGCACAATGTCGTCTCATTGACTGGACTAGGGGCCTCAGCAACTGGCACATTGTCCAATGCACATGCACACACGTGTCCCCCACGCTCAGCCGGTGGTCAGTGTGCAGTTGATGTGTGCCATGTGCAACCTGTGTTGGGAGGTGTATCAGGGCCAGCAACATGGTGTGTTCGGGTAGTATTGCAATTATTAACATATGCTGGGGGTCATACTCACAGGTATGCACCCATATCTGTTAGTATATCACACTGTGCATGCGAATGAGCCGGAGGGGTGCACAGATAATTGCTGCTGGTAAGGGGACAGGTGTACGAGTAGTGTGCCTGATGTGAACCTACTTGTGAAGTGCCCTGTCGGTTAATGGTGCATGTTGTAAGACTTGGGAATGTGTCTGTAGAAGAAATTGATGTGATGCACATTCCATGGTCTTCTGCATTGACATCTGTGCACTGTGATCTGTCCTAGGAGGAGGAGGCCCAATATCCATCGTCCGTTCACAGTCCTGGCAGACATGGAGAATGAGGAGATAATCCGCAAATTCAGGCTGGACCGACAAACCATGCAGAACCTATGTGCCATGTTGGAGCCCCACCTGCAGCCACGTCGGACATATCCAACAGCTTTCACCGCAACATCTAAGGTGATGGCATGCCTGCATTTCTTTGCAACGGGCTCATTCCAGCACACGGTCGCAAGTGCAGGCGGGATGTCACAGCCGATGTTCAGCATGGTGCTGAGGGATGTCCTGTCGGCCATGATGCTGTACAAAGACAGATATATCCATTTTCCCAGGGGGCCTGAGTTGGTGGCTGTGAAGGGCGATTACTATGCCCTTGGACATATCCCCCATGTCATTGGTGCAATTGATTGCACACATGTTGGGCTTGTGCCACCACAGGCACGTGAACAGGTTTACCGCAATAGGAAGCATTCACACTCGGTAAATGTACAAGTGGTGTGCCTGGCGGACATGATCATCTCACACGTGTGTGCCAAGTTTCCCGGTTCAGCCCATGATGCCCACATCCTGCGCAGCAGCATCGTTCCTCAGTTGATGGCCAATCTGCTTCCTGAGCGTGCATGGCTTGTGGGTGAGTATGCATAGTGGATTAGAGTGGTGTGTGTGTGTGACATGCTGTTGTGTTGCATTTTGGGACTGCAAGTTTAATCTGTGTCTCTCACACCCAGGTGACTCGGCATATCCAAACCGCCCGTGGTTGCTGAGCCCATTGCGGAACCCCGTCACGCCAGCTGATGTGCGATACAATGATGCCCATGGGAGGACACGGCGTGTGATAGAACGGACATTTGGTCTCCTGAAATCAAGATTTCAGTGCCTGGACCGTACTGGGGGGCCCTTATGTACTCGCCAGGGAAGGTGTGTCAGATAGTGGTGGCATGCTGCATGCTCCACAACCTGGCCATTCGCAAGGCAATACCCCTGATCCTGGATGACGATGATGAGCAGCCAAGGCCGCCGCCTGCAAATCAAGCCGGATCCAGTGACGAGGGCAGTGGAGAGGAGGAAGGGGTCGACATGCGTCGACAGCTCATCACCCGCTACTTCACTTGAAGGTGAGTGACGATGTAGAAGGGACGAAAATGGTCTGATGGTGTTGCTGTTGCTGTGTGGGTGTATGTGAGCTTGCTGACTGCAGCTTGGTGTTGACTCATTGCTGCCTGCCAATGTATGTGTGATTGGTTAGTGTGATACAGATTGTCTCTATGGTGACTGTTGCTCTGTGTAAAGTTTTTAGATCTGAGTACCTTGTTGACAAGTGTTGTGTGATGTGTGCAATGCCACACCCATACAAGTGACTCTTGTTCTGCGGTTTTCCCTAGGTCCCTTCAGCATCTCACTTGTTACCTACAGTCCATTCCCCTGGACCATGTCCTACACGGTGAAGGTTGCACATCCTGTATTAAAGATGGAGCAGACATGTGTGTAAGGTGTATTTATTTACAACTGTGACATGCAAGGGTGGAGAAAATGTGAAGGGGGGAATTGAAGATGTGAGTTGACAGTCATGGTAAATGTGATACTTGAGTAGTCCCCACAATGATGTGGAGACCCAGTCCAACAGATGGATGCCATTCACATGGCAGTGTGGTGAAGGATAGTCCAAAAGGTCAATGCAGTGGTGCAGTGGTCTGCCATCATGGCTGGTTCGGGGACTAGCGTTTGGCATGTGCTTGGGCACGTGAGTCCCCCTGGCCTTTCCGTGGACGGCCCCTCTTGCGCTTCACTGGAGGGGCCACTGCTGCAGGGGCAGTGGTGTCTGAGGACTCACCCCCTCTGTGGACGCAGGGGAGGATGATGTAGTGTCATCCTGCTGCCCAACGGGGGGAGGCAGAGGGGTAGAATGTTGCGCTTGCCTGTCCCTCAGAACCGCCACTAGCTGCCCCAAGAGGTCCACAATCTGTCCCATGCGTGTGTCCATGGACCTCAGCAGCAGGAGGTGCTCCCGAGATTCTTCCTCTAACCGGCCCATTCGTCCCTGGGCCTGTTGGTATGCCCCAAGGACTCTGTCGATGTGGCCCAGGGCTTCCGTCCCAGGATCAGTCCCCCTCTGCATGAGCCTGTCCCGACCAGCTGCACTGCTGCCACGGTCCTGTCCGGTCCTCACATTGGCCCGCTGCATCCTCTCCCTGGCCTCCGCAGTCGATGTTGTGGGCTGCTCAACCCCTGGGGCAGGGAGGGTGTTGCGGCCAGCTGTGGTGGTGGTGGTGGTGGTGGTAGTGGTGGTTGACACACAGGCCGTGACAGCAGCTGTCAGAGGATGGTCAGGGGCTGCAGCTGATGTGGTTGGGGGGACAATGGGTGCCTGGGACTGGTTGAGGCCTGCCACACCAGATGGGCCAGCGTGGAGCTCCTCATCCATGTATCAGGAGTCCTCATCCAGTTGTCTCTGTTCCGGGGGGGACTGGCTCTGCAGGGTGGTGTCATCCTCTGCAGTGAGTTCTAGGTCACCTGTGGGTCAGATGAGAAATGGTCATTGTGTTGCACCCATCAAAGTTTGTGTTAGCAGTGTTACATCAACTGTTTGTACATCCAGCAGTTGTTCACTGTACAAATTAGCATTGACCGACATCCAGTGATGCATTACAAGCTGTTGTGGTACATACATTACTTGTCCATATTGGGAGTTGTCAAGACATGACATGCACAATATAATTTTTGACATTGACAGTCTCATGTTGGCATCCTGTTATTGATCAATCATATGTCATCCATTTACGCGTATGTGTCACTTGTAGAGCCCTTGTAGCGGTTCTCTCTGCACAGTGAGTGAGCATTGTAGTTTCATGCATACCTTTTCAATGTGGTGTAGATATCTGTATTTGCAATTCCAGACATGCTTAAGTTTGCTTTAATTAGATCCTAGGTGGTCTGGTCCACTGCTACTGTCAGATGGCATGTAGTGGTGTGCATGGTTGTGCTCGGAGTTCCATCGACATGTGTTTCAGTCATTCACACTTTGGTTGCTGTCACAGTTTCATTTTCTTAGGTGTGTGCACACTATAGTTGCCAATGCTATCTGGGTGTGCAGTTGTGCATTGAGAGGCCTGGTGTCCTATGCCAACATGTTTTTATAAATGCATATCTGGCTGCATGTTGTGGCTGTAGATATGTTGTGTTTGCTGTGTTTTCCTTGTATTTGTGAGACCTCTCCGTGTGTGTAGGATGAGGGCTTCCATCTTGGTCCAGTGTGGGACAAGTCAGCATGATATGTCCACATGCCAGTTCTTTTGCAGTGTACATTGCAATGACTGACACATGCATGTTGGTGCCAGGAAGTGATGGGTCTTGTGTGCTGGCGGTCAGGTGGGCCCGTGTGAGTTGTTGTGCAAGCTTCCCAGCCCCACACACCCCGACCTGTGAGATGCGGTTACCTACCTGTGAGTTGGGTGGGTAGCATACATTGCCTGCCACATGCTTCTTATTGGGGTGTAGTGTCCCATCCTCCATAGTGGTGGGACAGCATGCATGTTGCATTTTGTGGGACGGATAGCCAAACACACTGCACCGTCTCACTGTGTAGATGGCTAACTGCCGTTTGAGGCGAAGGTGAGCAATGACATGGCTATGTGACTTGGTAGAAATCTTTGGATGGAATGTGCGTGTGGTGAGCATGATGTGTGTGTGGCTTTTTGTACCCATTGATTTCAGATTACATTTGGTCATGGGGTATAGCCCCCATCACTGTTGTCCCAGCTATCTGGCTGTGGGGTTCACTCCCCGACATTTGAAGGCACAATTGGGCAAGGGGTATGGTCTCGTAGCACAGTGGTGACATACAGCAGGGTGTAGATCTCACCCAGCATACATTTCCACACTGTCATGGTTTCATGGTATTTGTGGACCTGAGAACATGAGCCCAGTACTGGTGTAGCAGTTGTTCCAGGGCATCCATACACTGACATGTTGTGGTCAACAGTGGTGTGTGTGTGAGATGTACTCAGCCCTGTGCAGACAATGTATGGTTTTGGGGCCAGACTATACCAGCACTGTTCAGACAGACAGTGTGAGATGTGAACATTGTCAATGCATACACACATTGGTGGTCCAAACAAGACACCTTTGACAATTTAATTCAGACAAGGTGCTGTTCTGCAATTCAGTGCAGCACTGTGGTAGCTGGGTGTGTTGCAGGACATTTGGGTTCTGCTTAGTTTAGCATTGTGAGTCCCAGCTGCAGTGTAGTTTTTGGGTGCACTGCACTTCCACTGTTTACATTGCAACACTGTGGTATGACATGGGTGATTTGCACTTTGCCATACAAACGGCCAGACACTGCTGCAGGGCAGCATGATCGTTGTTAGTGTTGCAGTGTGTGATGCCTGGCACAGTGTACACAATGTGGGTCAATTTTGAACAGAGACTTGTGCATGGTGACTACAACACAACTGTTTTGCATTATTTGTGTTGGTGACTGTGGACTAAGTGGCATGGTGTCATGTGCGGCTGCACAGACGTCACATGCCTATGAGTGGGACTAGTGCTCCATCCTGCTCAGCTGTGGGCCAAGGGGGCCTGGTGGGAGTTGTAGTGCAGGCCTCCCAAACACCCACCCACCTCCCGGTAAAGATGGCTACCTACCTGTTAGGTGAGGGTGCAGCACACAATGGCTGAGGCATGCTTCTGGGTGGGGGCAGTGCTCCATCCTGCTCAGCTGTGGGCCAAGGGGGCCTGGTGGGAGTTGTAGTGCAGGCCTCCCAAACACCCACCCACCTCCCGGTAAAGATGGCTACCTACCTGTTAGGTGAGGGTGCAGCACACAATGGCTGAGGCATGCTTCTGGGTGGGGGCAGTGCTCCATCCTGCTCAGCTGTGGGCCAAGGGGGCCTGGTGGGAGTTGTAGTGCAGGCCTCCCAAACACCCACCCACCTCCCGGTGAAGATGGCTACCTACCTGTTAGGTGAGGGTGCAGCACACAATGGCTGAGGCATGCTTCTGGGTGGGGGCAGTGCTCCATCCTGCTCAGCTGTGGGCCAAGGGGGCCTGGTGGGAGTTGTAGTGCAGGCCTCCCATACACCCACCCACCTCCCGGTAAAGATGGCTACCTACCTGTTAGGTGAGGGTGCAGCACACAATGGCTGAGGCATGCTTCTGGGTGGGGGCAGTGCTCCATCCTGCTCAGCTGTGGGCCAAGGGGCCTGGTGGGAGTTGTAGTGCAGGCCTCCCAAACACCCACCCACCTCCCGGTGAAGATGGCTACCTACCTGTTAGGTGAGGGTGCAGCACACAATGGCTGAGGCATGCTTCTGGGTGGGGGCAGTGCTCCATCCTGCTCAGCTGTGGGCCAAGGGGGCCTGGTGGGAGTTGTAGTGCAGGCCTCCCAAACACCCACCCACCTCCCGGTGAAGATGGCTACCTACCTGTTAGGTGAGGGTGCAGCACACAATGGCTGAGGCATGCTTCTGGGTGGGGGAGGGCTACATCCTGCTCAGCTGTGGGACAAGGGGGCCTGGTGGGAGTTGTAGTGCTGGCAGCATGTACACATGTACCCATGGTGATGTTGCTAACTACCTTTGGGGGCTTCAGGGGAGTGTCTGTTGTATCTGTGAGAGATGTGTTGGGGGAGTGTTGTGCACATGAATGAATTTGTACCTAGGAGGTATTATTTTGTAATAGGGCAAGACAGTACATTTGTGTGATGTTAGGCATTTGTTTGTACTTACCAGCCTCCACTCCCCGGGTATTCCTGAGAGACTCTCTGGATGTAGAATGCCAAGCACCTTCTCCTCCCATTCAGTGAATGTTTTGAGTGGAACGGGAGGGCCACTGCCTGTCCTCTGAGCCAGCTCATGGTTCTTGGCTCTCCTCTTTTTGACCACTGCCTTCAGATCGTGCCACCTCTTCATGATTTCATCTCTATTGCGTGGCACGGTCCCTACTGCATTGATCTTCTCTACTATCCTTCTCCACATTTGCGTCCTTGTTGCTAGTGGTGTCTGTTGGACCTGGTTACCAAACAATTGTGGTTCTACCCTGATTATCTCATCGACCATGACCCTCAACTCACTCTCAGTGAATTTGGGCATTCTCTGTGGTGACATGGTGTGTGATGTGTCAAGGTGTTTAGGGTGCAGGTTTGGGTGTGGTAGTGGTGGTTGTGATGTGTATGGTGTGTGCTGTGCAAAGGTGTTAGAGGTGCAGGTGTGGAAGTGGTGATGGTGGTGGTGATGTGAGTGTGTTGTGCAGATTTGCCTCTCCTGTCATCTGTGGTGGATGTCCCCTCAGTTGTGGAGTTTTGCAAAGGATTGTGGTCTGTTGGGGGCTGGATTTATACTGGTGTCTGTGGGTGTGTCAGGATGGGGTATTGGTTGCAGGTGTGGTGTGTGTGTGTACCTGGGATTTGTAGTTTTGGAGTTTCACATGGGGGTGTGTCTTTGGGCTGTGTTAGCTATTTTTGGGTGCATGCCTTGTATGGTTGGTGCACTTTGTGGCCATGTTGTGTGTTTTTCTAGCGACCGCCATTTTTTTGACGGAGCGTCCGCAGTGGTGGCTCGGCTATGGCGCTTCCGCCGTCTCACTGATTCTTCACTGTTAGTCGACCGCGGCGGTCGGAAACAGCGCACTGCACCGCGGGGATGTCGGGAATATCATAATTTTGATGGCGGTGTCTCCGCTGTGGTTGCGGGCGTTTGGCCTGTTTCCGCTGCGACTCCGACCGCCGCGGACGGGTTTGGGCCCTTTCCGCAGGCGTACGGCGGATTCTCGGGTCTCCTTTCCGCCGCGGTTGGGGTTTTACCGCTGGGGATCCTAATCTAGCCGTCGGTTTTCCGCGGTAGCGGCGGGCGGTGTTTTCCCGCTACCATGGCGGTCGTTTTTTTCCGTCCGCCATCGCTAATGACCTCCTTAGTACTCAGTGGAGTGGGAATAGTAATTTTTATATCTTTAATGTTCAGCACCTTCTCTGACTTAATAGTCACTGAAGTGGGAATAGTAATTTATATATGTTTCATGTCCAGCACCTTCCCAGACTTAATACTGACTGCAGTGGGAATAGTAATTTATATATGTATAGGGGCCGATTCCGATCTCGGCCGGTAGGGCACCGAATCGGATTCGGCTGAACCGGATCCGATTCGGAGCCCTTTTTCCCGACCGATTCATACGTGCGTCCGACCGAGCGAGTACTATGCGAGCGCGTGCGAATTCGCTGACCGACTCGTTCGCGGGTCCCAACCGCTCCGACCGACTCACACGGATGCGCCTCGCACCGCGCAATGGAGATGTTCCCCGACCGGGCAAGTACGATGCGCGCCACGAGCAGTCCGACCGACTCGTGCCGTCCGAATCCAAGAAGCAGTCGGAGCCGTACTTTGGGGGTCCGTGTCGGACCCCCCTGTATGCGTAGCCACGTGAGTCGCACACAGGGGGGACCCATGGGTCCCCCCTACCTGTGCATGTACGCTGCGAGTCGCTTCGAGGCGTACCTGCTGTAGGGGGCGCCCTTGTTCGCCTCGCACCCATTGAGTCAATGCGAGCCCGCGTACGCGTTGTACGACCGGCTCCCATTGACTTCAATGGGAGTCCGACCGACTCGAGTCCGATAGCATACGTGCGCATCGTACTCGTTCGGTCGGACTGCTAGGGTCCAATTCTGTTGGAAATCTCTCCGGGTCCGGCTCGGTCGGAGAGATTTCCGGCCCGAATCGGAATCGGCCCCTTAGTGTCTAGCACCTTCTCTCACTTAATGCTGACTGGAGTGGTAATAGTAATTTATATATCTTTAGTGTTTAGCACTTTCCCTGACTTAATACTGACTGGAGTGGGAGTAGTAAATTATATATTTTTAGTGTCCAGCACTTTCTCAAACTTAATATTCACTGCAGTGGGAATAGTAATTTATATATCTTTAGTGTCCAGCACCTTCTTTGACTTAATACTGACTGGAGTGGGAATAGTAATTTATATTTGTGTAATGTCCAGCACCTTTCCTTATTTAATACATACTGTAGTGGGAATAGTAAATTATATATGGTTAATGTTCAGCACCTTCTGTGACTTAATCCTAACTGCAGTGGGAAGAGTAAATTATATATTGTTAATGTTTAGCACCTTCCCTGATTATTGTTTAACTGTACTGGGAATAGCGAGTGATATATGTTTATGTACAAATATATTTTTAATTTATTTATAATGTATCTAAAAATGTTATATTACATATATGTTATTTGCTGTGTATTTATTAATTTTATATAAAGAGTTGTAGGAAAATTACAGTATGTGTTTTTATATGTGAAGAAATATAAGAGTGTTTTATTATGTGCAGTGATAATGTATTTTTATTATGTAATTGATGTATAGTTTATAATTTACTAATAAAAAAACATTATGCTTATTTATAGTAAATTAAAATGGTACATTTATCAAATTAATATATTTAAGTAAAATATTCAATAATAATATATACATATAAAAAAAATTGACATTTTTTATTTTCAAACAACCTTTATTTTTGTATAAGTAGGTAGAAAGACAAAAAATATTTTTTTATTTATAGTATGGAATACAAATTAATAAAAACACAGAAAATATGTACATTTTTATTTAAGGAACATAAATTATTTTACATACATTTATTAGTTAATGGAATTTTTAAGGAAAAGAACATTTTATGATATAATCATATTTTATAACACAAGTATTCATATTTTGATATACAAACCATATTTTTTTATTATTTTACAAGAGTTGTTGAACATTATAATATATTTATACAATTAATATAAACATTTTTGGCATATATATACATAACATAAAGCATTGTATATTTAATTATTATTTAAGATTGTAACATTATAATGCTGTAGTGAATATTCTTTAACATTTTGCAAAAATCATAACTTTATTACATGTAAATAAAATTTTAATTAATATTATTAGGATATAAAATATTAATAATATTAATTATTACATTGTTGTATTGCATGAAATATTTTTTTAAACAGGTAAGTTTCGTTTTACATTTGTATATAATTAATATGTATTTTAATATTTAATATAATTTAAAAAAATACATATATAATTATAATAATAATAAATATATTTTTATATTAATTATTATTATAACTTTACAAAGTATAATAAAATATATACTAATTTTTAAATATAGAGAAAAATTGTACAACATAAGAAAAATATATGTAATATTTACACTTTACTATAATGAATGTTTTTAACATTATTCCTTTTTTTAACATTTATTTAAGTAGCCATTTTTATTTCACAGGGACTATTTTGTAACCGCGTACTGTTATTTTGGGTCATTGAGGACCGGAGAAGCTCGCGGTTGGAAGCTGCGTCGCGTTGAGCAAGGTAAGGGGAATTTTAATTATTTTATCTAACTTAATACTTATGTTTGAGTCTAGTTAGGATGTATATATTGTATTTATTGTTAGCTAGTCGCGTTTTTGATGTGTTGTAGGTGTTAGTTATATTTTAGTGAGATGTCGTGAGTTAGTGTTTGAGGCCTAGTGTAGACAGACGATAATATGACTAAATATGTGTTGTTTTGTTAATATAAATTAATGTTATTGTATTTAATGAATGTATTTGGGTGTATTTGTGTGGGTGGGTATGCTTTCAACATTTTTTGCAGGTTACTTTTAATCGACTTTACGTTGGAGAGAAAGACGCGTTTTTTAAAAAAGAAGTGTGTATTAGTTTGTTAAACTAATATTATTATCACACTTTCTTTTATTTTTCGGGATTTCCTGGAGCGATTTTTATATTTTTATATCTTTTTCGAGTTTTTGAGGGTTTCCGTTACTTGGATTTGGCCAGGATAGATTTATATTGGACCTGTTGGATTTTTGCATTTTTTGGGGGCTTTTTAAACATTAACATGGATTAACAGACAGATGTAAGGATTATTACTTGTTGGAATACATCTTCTACAGCTACATAAACCGTAAGTCTATTTTTTTGTATTAATTTGGATGGGAAATGTTGTTATAATTAATTGTGATATATAGTATATTTTGATAAATATTATTTATTTGTAAATATATTTTTTAATTAAAAAAAATATATGACAATTAATTAATATTTGTGAAAATATAATATTAATATATGTGTGTAAAGTGTTTGTTTTGTGAACGAAAAAATTTATAATAGCTGTGGAAATGTAGTTTATAATATGCTTTTGGCTATTTATTTATTTTTTAAACTTATAATGCGCAACAGCTACCCAAAAAGGGTTTCCCGGCGCAGAAAGCAGATCAAAGACAGAGTTAAACAAGGCAGCAGGCTATTGATTGAAAAGCCATGTCTTCAAGGATTTACGAAATTGAATATAATTTGTTTCATTGCGAAGAGCTAGGGGCATGACATTCCAGAGTGAGGGGCCGAGGTATGCGAAAGACCTTCCACCTATTCGCGCTAGTTTAGTTTTTGGAACAGAAAACCTCCCCTGAGTGGATGAGCGGAGGTCGCGAAGAGGGACATAAGGATGGACCAATGATTGAAGGTAATTGGGGGCAGTTCCATTTTTAATTTTAAACATATAGCTCAGGGCTTTGAACTTAACTCGGTTCTCCACCCTGAGCCAATGCAAATCACAAAGATGACCGGAGATAGAGGAGGTTCTGGGGATCCGGCATAAAAGCCTAGCTGCGGAGTTCTGGACCAGTTGCAGCCTACGAGTCACCTCCTTGTTTGATCCCAAATACAGAACGTTGCAATAGTCAAGTCTCGAAGTGATCAAAGCGTGAACAACAGTTTTCTGAGTAGATTCTGGTAGCATCCAGATAACTTTTTTTAGCCACTTCAAGATTGTGAAACAGGTGGCGGCTACTTTGACAGCTTGGGCGTGCATACTGAGTGCATCATCAATGATGACGCCCAAATTTCGAGCCTGGCAAACCGGTGTAGGAAGAACACCCATCTCACAGGGCCAGTGTTGAGGGCCCCAAAGTTCCTTATTTTTCCCGAATATAAGGACCTCGGTTTTACCACCGTTTAGTTTGAGGAAGTTAGATTGCATCCATGATGCGATATTCCTCAAACTCAGCTGAAGGGGAGAAATCTCTGTAGTTTTCTTCATGGATAGAGAGAAAATAATTTGAGAATCATCCGCATAAGAGAAGAGGGTCAGCCCGGACTTCTCTGCAATATCCGCCAAGGGCCTTACATATAGATTAAAAAGTAGGGGGCTAAGGATGGAGCCCTGAGGTACCCCATGAGCAAAAAAGTGGGTATCGGAACAGGCTGTAGGGGAAAAAACTTGAAAAGTGCGATTTGTAAGGAAAGAGATAAGCCATTTCAGAGCTGACCCGCATATGCCCAGCAATCTTAAGGTTTTAATTAACACGGCATGAGACACCGTGTCAAAAGCTGCACTCAAATCCAGCAAAATGAGGGCCACAGTGTCTCCAGCGTCCAGATGGTAGCGTAGTCTTTCTGTAACCCCCAACAGGGTGGTTTCTGTTGAAAAACCAGCTCTGAAACCTGATTGGGAGGGATGGAGAAAACTTTGAGCTTCGACAAACAACGAAAGCTGTGCATGGACATGTTTTTCTAAGATTTTAGAGAAAGCCGGTAGCAGTGAGATGGGACGATAGTTTGAGGGTAAGTCAGGGTCGGCGTTTGCCTTTTTAAGGAGGGGCAAAACCATGGCATGTTTCCAGTCTAGCGGGATAACAGCTTCCAACAAGGAGGCATTTAAGAGATCCATGACTACATGCAACGATGGCGGTTCCAGTTGCTGGAGCACGGAAATAGGCAAGGGATCCCTTGGAGATCCCGATTTTATACTACCTAAAAGTTTTTTTAGGGTAGTGGTATTTAGCAGGGGCCATGTGTCCAAATGATTAATGGAGAAATTGGACATCCAATCCTGATTGGGTGGCGTGTTGACCATAGAGGGTGGTGTGGGTGTTTCTGGGGAAGGGGAAAGGTTATCTAGGCCTCTTGTTGATGGGTATAGGGTAACCTGACTTTGCAGTAGCTCAAACATTTTTTTAGTTTGCTTAGTTAATTTGGGACATATTTGAGTTACAGATTGTTCCATCCGTAATTCTTGATAGCTTTGTTCTTTCTGTATAGATTGTAGTAGTTTTTGTAGGGTAGGTTTACCTCTGCTTGTTGTTGCTTGGAAGGCATTATGCCATCCTTCAACACTATTATTTGTTTTGGCTTCTTTGTTTAAGGTACTTAGGTACACATTCCACCAAGGAATGTGGAACTTAGGTTGCCTTCTATGCCCTGATCTATGCAGTCTTCCCACCCAGGTGTCCTCAAAGTAGTCTAGTAGTGGGCTTATTTTGTCTTCGTTCCTTTTGTAATAGGGGCTCTCTATTAGAATATTGTAGTGCTCTGCTACATCAGTTACAGGTACATATGCTAGTGCTATTAGCTTTTTAATTTGGTAGGCGAAAGTACTGTCTGTAGCATATTGTACACTTAGGGGTCGATTCCGATCTCGGCCGGTAGGGCACCTAACAGTATTCGTCCGGAAAAAATACAAGCCGAATGCGTGTTTCCCGACCGATTCGTACACTCGTCCGGACGAACAAGTACGATGCGTATAACAACTCAGTTTCCGAGCGAGCCGTACTCACCCAATCCAGCTCCTGTTCCCCGCCCGAGTCGGATCCGTGAACGCCGAATCGAGCCGCACGGAAGCAAATACACAGCACCTTCCGGCCGGACTAGTACGATGCGCAATCCGTACGCGCCGAACCCGTCGCTACGTCCGGGACGTTTGAGCATCCGGGCGAGCCGTACATAAGCTCCATTTCACGCCACAAGACGATCCACGGCTACGAGACGAACACGAGAAACCCGAACGAGACGATCCAAGCATGAATCCCATTGCGCAGGTCCTACCTATACTCTACATCTATTACCGGGACGGGCACGGACGCGTACGGCGCAGACGGTAAGTCAAACACCAACAATACAAACAAACGACACGTACCCGAAATATGTCACACACACATAGGGATGCACAAATAACGTACACTAGCAACAGCAGAACCATAGGGGTGGGATGGCCAACACCAATGCCATACACACCCATAGGGGGATGGATGCCTACCACCAACACCACCCTACCACCACTCCTACTCAGGGGGGCCTGGATGCCTGCCACTACTACCATCCCCACCCTTAGGGGGATGGATGCCTACCACTACCACCACCCCCACTCAGGGGGGCATGGATGCCTACCACCACCACCACCACCCCTACTCAGGGGGGGCTGGATGCCTGTCACTACTACCAACCCCACCCTTAGGGGTATGGATGCCTACCACTACCACCATCACTACTCATGGGGGGATGGATGCCTACCACTACCACCACCCCTCCTCAGGGGGGCCTGGATGCCTACCACTACCACCACCCCTACTCAGGGGGGGCTGGATGCCTGTCACTACTACCAACCCCACCCTTAGGGGGCTGGATGCCTACCACTACTACCATCCCCACTCATGGGGGGATGGATGCCTACCACTACCACCACCCCTACTCAGGGGGGCCTGGACGCCTGTCACTACCATCCCCACTCATAGGGGGATGGATGCCTACCACTACTACCATCCCCATTCATAGGGGGCCTGGATGCCTGCCACTACTACCATCCCCACTCATAGGGGGGTGGATGCCTGCCACTACCACCACCACTACTCAGGGGGGCCTGGATGCCTCCCACTACCACCACCCCTACTCAGGGGGGCATGGATGCCTACCACTACCACCACCCCTACTCAGGGGGGCCTGGATGCCTGCCACTACTATCATCCCCACCCTTAGGGGGATGGATGCCTACCACTACCACCACCCCCACTCAGGGGGGCATGAATGCCTACCACGACCACCACCCATACTCAGGGGGGGCTGGATGCCTGTCACTACTACCAACCCCACCCTTAGGGGTATGGATGCCTACCACTACCACCATCACTACTCAGGGGGGCATGGATGCCTACCACTACCACTACTCCTACTCAGGGGGGCCTGGATGCCTGTCACTACTACCATCCCCACTCATGGGGGGATGGATGCCTACCACTATCACCACCCCTACTCAGGGGGGCCTAGATGCCTACCACTACCACCACCCCTACTCAGGGGGCCTGGATGCCTGTCACTACCATCCCCACTCATAGGGGGATGGATGCCTACCACTACTACCATCCCACTCATAGGGGGCCTGGATGCCTGCCACTACTACCATCCCCACTCATAGGGGTATGGATGCCTGCCACTACCACCACCACTACTCAGGGGGGCCTGGATGCCTACCACTACCACCACCCCTACTCAGGGGGGCATGGATGCCTACCACTACCACCACCCCTACTCAGTGGGGCCTGGATGCCTGCCACTACTACCATCCCCACCCTTAGGGGGATGGATGCCTACCACTACCACCACCCCCACTCAGGGGGGCATGGATGCCTACCACCACCACCACCCCTACTCAGGGGGGGCTGGATGCCTGTCACTACTACCAAGCCCACCCTTAGGGGTATGGATGCCTACCACTACCACCATCACTACTCAGGGGGGCATGGATGCCTACCACTACCACCATCCCTACTCAGGGGGGACTGGATGCCTGTCACTACCATCCCCACTCATAGGGGGATGGATGCCTACCACTACTACCATCCCCACTCATAGGGGGCCTGGATGCCTGCCACTACTACCATCCCCACTCATAGGGGGATGGATGCCTGCCACTACCACCACCACTACTCAGGGGGCCTGGATGCCTACCACTACCACCACCCCCTACTCAGGGGGCATGGATGCCTACCACTACCACCACCCCTACTCAGGGGGCTGGATGCCTGTCACTACTACCAACCCCACCCTTAGGGGGCTGGATGCCTACCACTACTACCATCCCCACTCATGGGGGGATGGATGCCTACCACTACCACCACCCCTACTCAGGGGGGCCTGGATGCATGTCACTACCATCCCCACTCATAGGGAAATGGATGCCTACCACTACTACCATCCCCACTCATAGGGGGCCTGGATGCCTGCGACTACCACCACCCCTACTCAGGGGGGCCTGGATGCCTGCCACTACTACCATCCCCACTCATAGGGGGATGGATGCCTGCCACTACCACCACCACTACTCAGGGGGGCCTGGATGCCTACCACTACCACCACCCCTACTCAGGGGGGCCTGGATGCCTGCCACTACTAACATCCCCACTCATGGGGGGATGGATGCCTACCTCTAACACCACTCCTACTCATAGGACTGGTAATGCATAACACAACTAGCATACTCCCACATAAGGAATGACAGAAGATTACATCCCCCACAACACCATGACAAGTGTGTGTAGTCTGTGCCATATGCCTACAACACTGAACATGACATTGAACATACAATGTGACCCCCTAGCACATGTGTCACACAGAAATGTGTGTGGCCTCCACAATGCAAGCCGACCATGGCCACTGTGGCAATGGGCTTGAACACCCCATCACCACAGTGACCAAAAGGTAAGTGTGCTATCCATAGCTGATGCACATTTTGAACAGTGTGGCAATGGGGCCTAAAGCCCCATCACCACAGTGACCAAAAGGGAAGTGTGGTGTCCATAGCTGATGCACATTTTGAACAGTGTGGCAATGGGGCCTAAAGCCCCATCACCACAGTGACTAAAAGGGAAGTGTGGTGTCCATAGCTGATGCACATTTTGAACAGTGTGGCAATGGGGCCTAAAGCCCCATCACCACAGTGACCAAAAGGGAAGTGTAGTCATGGTAAAAGCTGCCAAAGCCAAACTGCATGGATGAATCCTGGTCACACAACGACAAACACATCAGTGCATAGTAGTGCTTGTGTCCCATAGCAACATAGATTGGTTGAGGGAAACAGTGCAGTGTCACTGAAACATCGTTTTGGCCATGTGCATACAAACATCACCCATGGGGGCCCACATTGTCAACATTCACAAATAACACAATGACAGAAGTGACCATCATAATGCTGACCCACATATCTGCACCAATGGACACACAAATGTAGATATCCTGTGGAGACTGTAGATGTCAGGTGAACAAATACCATACCATGGCAGCAATGGGACATACAAACCATGATTATTGTGCTGACTGATGACCTAGGAGTCCCAGGGATAGCAGGGGAAAGCCACCAAACAACATACAGCCAATGGCACACTCAAGATATGCCAATGCAGTGGTGCAAAGGCACAAACACAAACAGGCAGACTCACACTGCATATCAAACACAACAGGTGATGGAGGGGTGTGCCAGTGTCCCCAGGCAACCACACAACACATGAGGAGGCCTGAATTCCAACCACACAGATGTGTATACAGTGCCATACAAAAGTTACTCATGGGTCGGATACCCCTATGTGGGCAATCAGGCATTGTTAGATGAGAGGGAGCACAAATTACACATGTCACACAAGCTTGTAGGAACAGCAACTAACACAGCAAGAGACAGACCCACCACAGCACTACCCCCAGGGACCCCACATTGTGCTGACACTAGCCTGCATGATATTATTTATTTAGTGTTTTATATAGCGCGAACATGACCCTGAATGGGGTATCAGAGCGCTTTACATTTGCATATCTATAAACAGTTTTGTTACCAAGTCAACAGTAATTGTACAAGTGATTTTGCGAAAAACGTTAAAGCAACACAAACATATAAACAGAACCCCAAAGAGGTTAATGTTCGATGAGAGGTAGCATGCGTATGATCATGTTAGATCAGTGATAATGTCAAGTCTGCTGCGATTATGGGAGATATTTACTCATGTAAAAAGATTTGGCTTCATTTTTGAAAGCAGAGATTGACGAAATGTTTCTAATGTTAGGGGGGAGAGCGTTCCAAATTCTAGGCGCTGCACCAGAGAAAGCTCGGTCATAAGTTCTTTTCTTACGGAATCTAGCCGGTTTCAGTAGTAGCCCTCCCTGACTCCGGGAGACACGGCAACCTCCTGAAAGTGTGATTTTCTGGGCTAGGTACGCTGGTGTTTTGTAGTGTATCGCTTTGTGGGTAATACATGCCACTTTTAGTTGAATTCTCGCTTCGTAAGGCAGCTAGTTAAGCACTTTCAGATGAGGGGTGATGTGGTCGAATTTGATAATGATAATCCCACTGTGATGACAAAGTTAGATGTTGTTCACACTGTGAACCACAGCCATGTGTCCTGAGCAACTAACTACCATCACACCTACACAAGCTCCAATCAATCAGCAGGGCCTGCCAGCCAAGGCCAATATGGAGGTAGGGGTCTAGCCGTGCAACAACTCACTTTTGCACACACTCAACACCACACACCCTGATCTCCACCAATGTGCAGCAGTGAAGCTCACATGGACTGGTGACATTGGACATGCACCCATGACAATACCAGGGGTGGTGGTGGGAACTAAGGTGCCGAAACCCATCACACATGGCCAGTCAACAAGACTCGTCAATGTCTGACACACAGCACAGTATGCCGTACATGGGCATGATGTGAAATCCACCACAATCAATGGGATCCTGGCCATAGTCACACACCAACGAAGAAGCCAAGGTGACACACGAAGAACACACGTACACAACTTCCAACATTGCAGCTCTGACCCTGAGGAGTGGCAGCAGTCACACACACAACGTGTCACAATCACTGAAAGCTACCACAAACTGTAAATCACATGACTTGTGTAAACAACAAGTGCCAAGGGGAATCCTGAATGTGTCCCATCTGCGTTTGCCCACATCCCCAGCCCTGACAACAAAGACAACCTGGTATGACAACCTCATGAACATTAGTTTGCCATGCACCCACGACACGGACGGAGAAACCAGGTCCAAGATGCTGGATGAACACATAACAACTCAGCAAGCATCACAAACAGGAACATCCCTAGGGACACAGCCTGTGTAGGAAAAGGGAAGGGAACACACACAGACATGCTTACACAACACAGGCCCACGCAATGTCACCGGATTACACACTGCCATGAGGGCACTCCACTCCTGTGGAAGGTCCGCTGTGCCAAACCTTGTCTGTGCACGACCCAAACATGTCAGCAGAACACTCCGTCAGTGAGTCAACAACCACAACACACAGAAGGCTCTGCTCACATCAGCCTGGGTACGGGGGTGTCACGTCAGTCATCTGCATACACACAAAACGCGTGTCAAGCAAGTTGCACTGTATACACAGATGAGTCCTTCGACATTGATGTGCAAAACTGCATGTCCAGTGGAGCTGGGCACACAGTCAGGGAAATCGGAACATTGAACAGTGGTAAGCCCACCAGATGTGCATCAGTGTAAGACAAAGATGTTCATTTACAAATGCAAAATGGACATCCCTGTGTCAAATGCTGAACATTACACCCTCAGACTGTAGCAAAGGATGCCATAGATCCAGACTACAACAGGACACATATCCCATGGACCACATGGAGTCCATCACTGCAACACTTCATTTTCCTGATGTGAACACTATTACAACTGCAAATGCAGGATGCTACTCATCCACATCATGTACATCAAAAGAAAACCCACAAGTAAACAAAAAGAGGCTTTATTCAGCAAATGTCAGGGTAAACACGGAAGTCCAAAAGAAACTAAGGTCAATGGCCAGTCCAAAATCACAGTCCCAACGGGGTGAGAAGTGACAACTGGTCACACATTGCTTGCCTGCACTGGTACGGTTAGGGGACATCCCCCTTGGAGGGGCATACAAGGGGCAGGCCAGGCACCGCAGGGACAGGATCAGGGGATGGCAGAGTGAGGCAGTGAAGGGGTGGTGGGTGCAGGAGTGTCACCGGCAACTGCAGTGGAGGTGTCTGACTCAGGGGGGCCAGCACCACTGTGGTACACAAGTCAGTTGGTGTGGGTGCTGCAACCACTGCAGTGGGCTGGACTGATGAAGTGGACTGGGTACCCACTGCAGTGCCCGAGTCAGACGTGGTGGTTGTGGACTCCACTACAGTGCATGACTCCAAGGGAGTGGAAGGGTGGGCTGATGAGGTGGGCAGGACAGAGGGGGGGGACCCGGTCTCCACAACAGTGCCACTAACAGGCAGAGCGTCTGGGTTGGGGGTGGAAGAGCAAGTGGCAGGGGGAGGGCCTAAGCAGTCTGGGGATGCGGTATTGGTGTGTGGGGAACCTGGGGCAGGGTGTGGTGGGGGAACCTGTGCAGTGGTGGCCTGGGGGATGGAGGAGAGAGACTGGGCGGTGGAGCTGCGTGGTGGTGGTGGGGTCTTGCTCTTCCTGGCTGGGGGGACTTCCTAATGGGGTCCTGTGTCTGCCTGCTCCTGGGGAGGGTGTCCGGGGGCGAGGGGCACTCCCTCTGTGTGGGTGGACTTCCTCTTCCCCCGGTATGCTGGATCAGCAGGATTGGAGGGAAGAGGCCGAGGTCACACAGGAAGATCTGATGTGTAGGTGGGGTAGCAGGCGAGGCAAGGGAAGGGGTCTTGGAGGGAGAGGATTTGGAGGACTGCGGAGTGAATGTGGATGCCTGTGTGTGTGTGTGTTCCCCATCCCCTGTGTCTGTGGTATCAGTCCCCTGAGGATGCTTGTGTGCACGTCTTGCCTTTCTCTTGGGTGTGTCTGTGCTGCTCGTGTCTGTGTGTTTGGGTGACTGTGCAGGTGTGCATGTGCTTTGGACAGGTAGGGGGGCAGGAAGTGTGGATGGGGCAGTGGTGGGAGGGGTGAGGGACTGTTGGAGGAGGGACACTGCTGCCGTCAGGGAGGAGTCCATGGACTTATTGCTCCTCTGTAGGGCAGACATACCCGTCGAGATGCCCTCCATGAACGACACCAGCTGTGTCAACAGAGTGGTGTGTGCATGGAGGACACTCAGCATTGCTGTCTGCCCTACATGGAGCTGCTGAAGGAGGTACACAGACTCCTCACTCAGGGCAGCAGGAGACACAGGGGCAGGGGGTGCGGTGCCTGGCACGAAGGAGACACGCTCCCGGGCACAGGAACCTCCACGGACCTCAGGAATGGGAGCCAATGGGAGGGCGGTGGTGGTGGTGGTGGTGGCGGGGCCAGACAGACTAGCTGGCCTTTGGTGGCTGCTGAGACCCGCCTCCACAAGGGAGTCATCCTCTGAGCTTCTGTGGTCCTCAGCTGAGGTGGATGGTGCTGAGGACTCCTCAGTGTGGCTCCCCTCGCCCTCCGTGCCACTGGGTCCCTCTGACCACTCGTCCGATGCTGACCCAGTCTGGCTCCCCTGCTCCTCCTGGTCCGTGGAGCTGTCCCCTCCTGTGGCCGTGGATGTATCTGCAAACAATTAGGGAAACAGACAAACATCAGTCACCTGCACTGACCGCACACACCACAGTAAGTACAGCACATTACAGAGCAAGCCCTGGCATCCTTAGTTGAACATTGCCTAAAGTCCTCACACAGATTCGGGGAAGCCAATTGTCAGTCTGATGGTCAACCATGGGACTCACACCCCTCCTGCCCTTGCACCCATCTGTCTGGTGCCTGTCTGATGGTAAGACCCCAGTGTGGACACATGCACCACCTACACAGTTGTTGGACATTGCAGGGAACACGGTGAAGTATGTGAACATGCACACATCACATCTCTTGCCACTGAGTCAGTGCAGGTGTCCGGATAAAGGGATGGCCAGAGTCTAAATAGAAATGCATGTGATGCATAACAGCACCAGACACCATGATGCACCCATGTCCGGATAGTCAATGCCACAATGGGGTGCATGTTGCACATGTCACTCCCCTGCAGGATCATTCTTAGGAAGTTTAATGCCATGACACAGGAATGCGTGCAAAGTCATACATTACTGTCTCAAGTCACATGGCCATGGCAGCCAGCCAACAACAGTCTGCTCTGTGTCACAATCCGAGGGCATGGGAAATGCAAGTTATGTGACTGACAAGTGCACATGTCCATCCCCCAAAACCACATCATCTGTACTACTATTTGTCCACGTCATACCAACTGGACATATGGGGGACATGAAACACAACTCTCTGAACATGAGCACCTCACAGTGTGCTGTGAATGAAAATACAGCTGCCTGAAAGTCACAGTCGCAAACACCTGTGTGCACAGTCAAGTGATCAGACACCTATAAGTCACAGAAGTATCGTCTATCATGGTCACATCTCAGATGGCATGCTGAGCCCTAACCGATAAACATACCAGTAGTCCTGACAACGAAGATACAGCATAATGAGACAGAGGCAGACACCTGAGGGTACATTTCACTGATCACAACATGCCAGATGATACACGGGAGTGGGAGTACAGAGTGTATTGTATGCCCTGGAGTAGGCATGACTGTCCAGCTCCACCTGTAAGAGGGATGAGTCCTGGACAGTAGGCAGGTGGCTAAGCATGTGTGACACACTGGATACACATACTCCTGAGGCCCATACATTGTTCCCACCAGCAGCATGTGTGTGTGCCAAATTCCCCAGGGACATGTGGTGAGTCAGAGCAGCAAGCGGACCACATATCAAAGTTACACCCAGATGACATGTCAGAACTTAGGCATTGTGTAAGCAATTGACCCACCCATGAATCGCACAACATAGTCACGGGAACAAATGCTGTCCCCCCACCTTGAGCAAAGCTAAATGCAATGACACAGTACCCAAATGACACAATTTCCTCTCTATAAGGGCCACACATATGCGTATCAGAGGAGAAGTGGGCATGTCACAAATGAGGGACATGGGTCCTGGACCACATGACTGATGTACTGTGGAAGTTTAACCAGGCCAGAGGAGGGCACATAGCATGTCAGACAAAGTGCACAGTGCAGTCATGGACTCACCCCATCCTTGCTGCTGTCTGGCCTTCAGCTGCCCATCCAGGTCAGGGAAGACCACCGCCAGGATCCGGAGCATGTGGGGGGTCAGGGTCCGGTGTCCGCCCCTCCTGCGAGGAGGCGACAGCTTCAGCTGGACCCTTGCGATCCTTCGGGTCCAGCCACGAAGGTCCTGCCACCTCTTCTGGCAGTTGCAGATCCTGCGCCTGTAGACCCCCACGGATCTTACTTTCCGGGCGATGGTCAGCCAGATTTCCTGCTTCTGGTGGGCATCAACCTGTGAGGATGACAAAGTGAAAAGGCCATTACTACACATGCAACATATACGTGCATCACACAGTTGGATATACATGTCTCAATCACAGGGGCATATGATGTACACAGGCAGTGCAACAATGGCTATGAACAGTTTGCCAGCAGTCACTACATGGTATCATTGCATGGGAAGTAAACCTAGTTGGAATGCACTGTTACTGCACTGTACCAGTTCAGTGCATGTAACTACACACTTTGGGGTGTGACAACTACTCAGTGAGCATGCTAGCCAGTGGTGTGCACACTGAAAGTCCTGCTAGTCAGACAACATGCACAATTAGTAAGGCAGTGGACAGCACACTCACCTGCTCCCCTGGTTTCCCATACAGCTTGCTGTACTGTGGAAGGAGGCTGTCCAGCAGGGCCTGGTTCTCCTCAAGGCTGAAGGCTGGGGCTCTCTCCACAGTACGTACCATTGCAGGAGCCAGAGGATGCATAAACAGCAGCAGTGTTGGTGGCAGATGTCGTCCTGGAGCATGTAGTGCAGGCAAGTGAGCTCTCAGGGAAACAGCCAGCATTATATGTGTGCTGCAGAAGCAGATACTGTCCCATGTGTCCAAAGTGATAGGTCCAAGTCGTTTGCATCTTCTGAATCTGACCAATCCATGGAATAGCAGCACTAATACACGCCCACAGCATCCTTCAAATCTTCAACTTCATGACACCCATGATTTTGCAACATTGTTGTGGCTGGCCAACTGAATTCACTGCATCAGACTCGTTGGAGCTTCGAAAACGCGTCCGTTGCATGCCAGGCCCCAGCCAATGTGTGCGCACCGTTCGGTCCATTGCTGTACAACGCGTATTTCGGGATACAATGCGTACCCGCACACATCATATAAAATGGATCGGCCGGGCACACCGATCGGTCCATTGCTGTACAACGCGTACCCGCTCACAACACATGCAATGGGCCGGCCGGGCACACCGATCGGTCCATTGCTGTACAATGCGTATTTCGGGATACAACACGTACCCGCTCACAACAGATGCAATGGGCCGGCCGGGCACACCGATCGGTCCATTGCTGTACAACGCGTACCCGCTCACAACACATGCAATGGGCCGGCCGGGCACACCGATCGGTCCATTGCTGTACAACGCGTATTTCGGGATACAACACGTACTCGCTCACAACAGATGCAATGGGCCGGCCGGGCACACCGATCGGTCCATTGCTGTACAACGCGTATTTCGGGATACAACGCGTACTCGCACACATCATATGCAATAGGCCGGCCGGGCACACCGATCGGTCCATTGCTGTACAACGCGTACTCCGCTCACAACACATGCAATGGGCCGGCCGGGCACACGGATCGGTCCATTGCTGTACAACGCGTACCTGTACAGGTCAGTCGCATATGTCACCATGCTTGTCACTGGTGAACGTATGCCAGCCACATATACCTGCCAGAGACCCAGGGGCACACCTACAACACCACACCCAGTCCACACTGTTTCGTGAGGCATGTAAGGCTGCATTTCCTTCTCTGTGTATGGGGGTTCACATGTGGTTTCTGTGGTGGCACTTGTGGGCAGCCACACCCAGGCTGTGCATGTGTTCATGGGGTCAGGGTCCTTGGTGTGTTGTGCACATGACCACTGTGATGTGCAACAGTTCATTTTGGAGCATGTGGCATGGTCACATTTCCAGGTTGTGTATGTGTATGACATGTCACATACCCCCAGAGTCCCATGTGGGAAGGCATGTACGTCACAGGATGACCCATTGCCACAATAGTGATGTCCCTCCACAGTCTGTGTGCATGTTGTGTTTCTGATGTCACTGATTCCATGTGCACGATGGGAGACAGTCTCCACATCAACGTTGTTTGTGCATGGACTTTGATGTTGTGTGTCACTGGCGTCCATGTCTGTCCTGCGGATGCGACAGGGGCCACTACCTGTGGGCGTCATGTTTGTTTTTCTGACGTGTACATGATACGCCATGTCATGCCAGTGTCCATGTGGCAAGACAGGGTCACTGGGAATCTACCTGTCAATGATCTGTGATGCCTGTGGCGCATCTGTCCAGACATGTCACTGTGGTGTGTGTGTGGAACGTGACAGCAGTAAATGGGTACTGTGACACAGCCTAATGGTTTCCCATAGCACAACCTGGTACCTGTTGTGCACACATGTTGTACTGAGAAGTTAGATGATGGCCATGTAGGTGCGAGTTATGTCACGTAATGATGTATCATGTGAAATTGAGTATGGTGAATGGCACATATGTGGGGTGACTGACAATCTTTCTTCCTTCAACCTATGCACTGCAGGGCTCCAGCTGTCCATAGACCATTCCCTGACCTGGCAACGATGGTGGAACGTGACAGCATCCGACGGTACCGCTTCACCAGGCAGCTGATTCCGGATTTGGCAGTGCGCTTCGCACCACATTTGCAACCTGGCCGGACGTACCCTACAGCGCTGACCCCCAAGGTGAAGGTAATGGCAGCCCTACACTTCTTTGCCACCGGTACCTTTCAACACACTGTTGCGACTTCTGGTGGGATGTCACAGACTATGTTCAGCCGTGTGCTAGGCGATGTTTTGGAGGCAATGTTGAGATGCCTGAACCAGTACATCTATTTCCCAACACGTCAACAACTCACTGATGTCAAGAGTGACTTCTATGCCCTGGGGAGGATGCCACATGTCATTGGCTCCATTGATGGGACACATGTGGCATTGATACCACCACAGGCACATGAGCAGGCATACCGGAACCGTAAACATTACCATTCGATCAATGCTCTGGTGGTATGTTTAGCAGATATGAGCATCACACATGTGTGCGCCCGTTTCCCTGGTTCAGCACACAATGCCTACGTGATGAGGAGTAGTCGCATCCCGAGGATGATGGCACAGATGCAGAACCAGCGTGCCTGGCTTGTCGGTGTGTACTGACTTTGTACCATTGTGTGTGTTCTGATCTGTAGTATTCCACCCACTTTTCCAAATCAGCTAATGTGCACTTGTCTGTCCGTAGGTGACTCCGGATACCCCAACATGCCGTGGTTGCTGACACCCCTCAGGAACTCTGTGACACCAGCCCAGATGCGCTACAATGAGGCACATGGTCGGACCAGGAGAGTGATAGAGCGGACCTTTGGTCTCCTGAAGAGCCGCTTCCGCTGCCTGGACAAGACAGGAGGGGCCCTCCCATATGCCCCAGCAAAGGTGTGCAAGATTGTCATCGTCTGCTGCATGCTACACAACCTGGCAGTGCGGAAGGAGTTGCCTCTCATTCTGGATGACGATGACCAACGTCCGCCACCTGTGGAGGATCCTGGCCTGGACCACGATGCCAGTGATGATGATGATGGTGATGTCCGCACACAGCTCATCACCAACTTCTTCAGCTGAATGTGAGTATCCAGGGAGATGTAATGTGAATGACGTGAGTTTGCATGATATGTGTGGGTGGTGCTCTGGTGCTGTTTGAGCGTGGCCATGTGCTACTTGACTGGCTGCATGCAGCAATGTGTCCTTCCAGGTAGTCTGAACTCCCCAACAGTTTTGATATGCTAACTTGGTTTTGTGTAGTTGTCTTGTGACATGTATTGGGCATGAGTATTGCAGTACTGTCCTGTTCTACATTGATTTTAACTGTGTGTCATGTCTGTCCTTCACAGGGTGCTTACTGAGTACTTTGGTCAACTTGGATCCCCGACACCATGATTCAGCTTTCAGGGTGGCAGCAGTAGTTGGCCTACAAGTGATGTGCCACACACCCCTGGACTTCATATCTTCTGCACTTGTTGACTGTGTGGCCACTGCCACGTGGGTAAACCTTGCATTTGTAGTGGAAACAACATGTTGCAAATGTGTAATAAACCTGTGCTTCACTTTGGGATGTGCGTTGTCTGTGGTCACACATCTGACTGACATTTGCTTACTGCACCTGTGGGCTAGTTGACACAGACTCTGAATAGGTGTGGTGTCTGTGCATTCCACTGTATTTCCAGGCAACATCACTGTGGGCGATGAGTCCGATGGCTCTGGTGTCTGTGTTGTGTAGCCCTAGTGGTGTGTCTCCCTCATATGTGTCACGTCACCATGACTCACATGACGGTGTTGTAGTTGCTGTAGCAGTTAGCATATACAGTGTAATTTAGCAGAACATCATCACCATAACAGTATCCACATTTGAATAACAACAGTGGCAAGTATGGTGTACTAGTGATTTTATTTACAGAAATGTGTGTGTGTATAGTGCACAGGATGGTGGGTGCTGTATATTGGGATTGTGATCCAAAGTTCCCAGATGAGTTGGAAGTCTTGGTAGCAGAAATGTCCTGCGTGAAGTCCACAGTCATATGATACATTAGTCCAACTTGAACTCCCCATGTCATGTGGGAAAGTAGTGTTACATTTGACAGGGTGAAACGTTTGCACACAAAGGAGAATTTCCGGAACAGGTGTTGGCTTCCTGGGGGATGTACGTGGCCATCAACCTCTCAGTTTTCCTTCCTCGGACGACCCCTCTTCTTTGGTGGGGACCCTCACGTGCAGGCTGCGGCGGTGCAGGGGACTCTCCGCCAGAGTCCTCCTCCCTCCCTGTGGCGGTGTCAGTTGTTGCAGCACCAGATGTTGTGGGCACACAGGGAGGTGTGGCCATGTTGGTGCTAATCTGGCGGAGGCATGTCAATATGTCCCTATGCACCGCTGTGAGTTCTTGCAATGTGTCCCACTTGGACTCCATGCAAGACATGTGTGTCTCCACATGGGACATGTGGGAGTCCAAGCAGGCATGATGGGCAGCCTGCTGCTGTTGTATGTCCTTGAGGATCCCCACTACCTGTCTGACCTCTCCGGTGCTATCCTGGTACACATCAGCGATGCGTGCCAGTTGTGGGTCATCATGCAGTCCAGACCCCTCTGCAAGCAGCGACCTATGTCTACCACCCCTCCCACCACCCCAGGCGACACGTGCAGGACCTGCGGTGGCACGCACAGGTGACCCGAGGCCCACTTGGGGGTTGTTAGTGGTGTTGTCATCCGTTGCTCCACGGTGGGCCTGGGGCCCTGTGCTGTTGTCAGCGGTGGTCCTTGGTCTGTCCGTGTCGGCGGGGGTGGTCTGTATGTTGGCAGTTGTTGGAGGGGTGGGTGCAGGGGGTGCAGATGTTGGTCCAGCTGGTGCTGCATGATGACTCACACCGGAGGTGCCAGGTAGGTCTTCGCCATCCGAGGAGGGCAGAGGCTGTTCAACACCAGTGAGCTCTGTGTCCCCCGGAGCCTGGGACAGGGACTCCTCCTCGCCTGCTGCTGTGTCCCCATCATCGTCACCTGTATTTGGAAGAGACACACATTGTATGTAATGTTTCTACAGACATCAATGGTTCACACACCTGAAAGTTGTGACTGTACCTCTGGATGCGGGCATGTACATTGCATTGTCCTAAGTTGTCACAGTAAGAGGTTGATATTGGTGTAGCACATTGTCATGCATACCTGGGGCATTTCAATATGAATGTTGAGGTGTGTGCATGGCCAGCATTGGTTGTATTTGGTGGACATCCGGCCATCCTTCTCCACCTGGCCCAGTTATCCCACCATGAAGCATGCCACCCTTGCAGTGGGTTCAGGTTGACTCTCAGGATGTCATTCAGTGGTGTTGTGCTGTTTGTTGGTGCACAGTTCCCAGCAGGGCCTTGTGCTCCCCACAGCAGTAGCCAGTGTCAGCCATCTTGTCAGTCCTTATCCACTCCCTGTGATGTGAGCATGGTTCAGAGTGGTGTTGATGGGCCAATTGTGAGGGTGAGCAGTATCTGTGACTCCAACTCCCATCATGCTATTGCTTACACTCCCCTTCCCAGCATGCCCGTACTTCCTTCCTTTGGACTGTGCTTCCCTGTGGGGTAGTGTGCCTGTGCTGGCAGGAAGGCTGACAGTGTTGTCCTTGCGTTTGTTTGGCTACAAGTCCCAGGTGTGTCCCTGTGCTTCACACAGCATTACCCAGGGTGGTGGTTCTTTGTGGGATCTTCATTTGGTATGTGAGGCATTGCATTCTCCCAGGTGGGTTATGTGGAGTTTGTGTTGAGGGGGTGTGTGAGGTGAGCTGCTTGTAACTATGGTCAGTGCTGTGAGTCCTCCTTCCCAGCCAGCCAGATATCCCACCATGCAACGTGCTTGCATTGCAGAGAGTGCAAGTTGGCTTTCAGGATGTCAGGCAGTGGTGTTGTGCTGTTTGTTGGTGCACAGTTCCCAGCAGGGCCGTGTGCTCCCCACAGCAGTAGCCAGTGTCAGCCATCTTGTCAGTCCTTATCCACTCCCTGTGATGTGAGCATGGTTCAGAGTGGTGTTGATGGGCCAATTGTGAGGGTGAGCAGTATCTGTGACTCCAACTCCCATCATGCTATTGCTTGCACTCCCCTTCCCAGCATGCCCGTACTTCCTTCCTTTGGACTGTGCTTCCCTGTGGGGTAGTGTGCCTGTGCTGGCAGGAAGGCTGACAGTGTTGTCCTTGCGTTTGTTTGGCTACAAGTCCCAAGTGTGTCCCTGTGCTTCACACAGCATTACCCAGGGTGGTGGTTCTTTGTGGGATCTTCCTTTGGTATGTGAGGCATTGCATTCTCCCAGGTGGGTTATGTGGAGTTTGTGTTGAGGGTGTGTGTGAGGTGAGCTGCTTGTAACTATGGTCAGTGCTCTGAGTCCTCCTTCCCAGCCAGCCAGACATCCCACCATGCAACGTGCTTGCATTGGAGAGAGGGCAAGTTGGCTTTCAGGATGTCATGCAGTGGTGTTGTGCTGTTTGTTGGTGCACAGTTCCCAGCAGGGCCTTGTGCTCCCCACAGCAGTAGCCAGTGTCAGCCATCTTGTCAGTCCTTATCCACTCCCTGTGATGTGAGCATGGTTCAGAGTGGTGTTGATGGGACTATTGTGAGGGTGAGCAGTATCTGTGACTCCAACTCCCATCATGCTATTGCTTACACTCCCCTTCCCAGCATGCCCGTACTTCCTTCCTTTGGACTGTGCTTCCCTGTGGGGTAGTGTGACTGTGCTGACAGGAAGGCTGACAGTGTTGTCCTTGCATTTGTTTGGCTACAAGTCCCAGGTGTGTCCCTGTGCTTCACATAGCATTACCCAGGGTGGTGGTTCTTTGTGGGATCTTCATTTGGTATGTGAGGCATTGCATTCTCCCAGGTGGGTTATGTGGAGTTTGTGTTGAGGGGGTGTGTGAGGTGAGCTGCTTGTAACAATGGCCAGTGCTGTGAGTCCTCCTTCCCAGCCAGCCAGATATCCCACCATGCAACGTGCTTGCATTGCAGAGAGTGCTAGTTGGCTTTCAGGATGTCAGGCAGTGGTGTTGTGCTGTTTGTTGGAGCACAGTTCCCAGCAGGGCCTTGTGCTCCCCACAGCAGTAGCCAGTGTCAGCCATCTTGTCAGTCCTTATCCCCTCCCTGTGATGTGAGCATGGTTCAGAGTGGTGTTGATGGGCCAATTGTGAGGGTGAGCAGTATCTGTGACTACAACTCCCATCATGCTATTGGCTACACTAACTTCACCAGCATACACAGAATTCCTTCATTTAAGTGAGCTTCCCTGTGAGGTGGTGTTCTAGTGGTGGCAAAATATCAGGCAGTGTTTGTTGGTTATATTTGTGCCACTGCCTTGCTCTATTTGTTGTTAGGTTTGTACATGTCATGACACAGTTACATATCACTATGAGATGGCATGTATTGTGTTTATCTAACTGACATACACATCTTGGGATGATTATCTTTTGGTTGCTGTTGATTTGCTAGGGGTGGATGGTTTGACTGTCCCCTTGACAGTGATGTGTGTGTATTGGCACACAATATTGTGTATATTAGTTGTGAACTCACCAGGCTCTGGGATGTCTGTTAGTCCATATACGCTCACTGGTGGTAGGATGGCCCGCACCTTCTCCTCCCAGGGCCTGAGGTATACTGGTTTTGCAGGAGGGCCACTGCCGGTGTGCTGGCTCAGGAGGTAATCCTTCTTGAGTAGGTCTCTGACCCTCCTGCGCACATCATACCACCTGTTCTGGATGTCTTCCTTTGTGCCCAAACATGGTGATTGTGCGTTCACCCTGTCGACGATCCTCGCCCACATCTTGGTTTTCTGCGACATGGGGGTCTGTTGGACCAATGTGCCAAACAACTGTGGCTCTACCCTCAGGATCTCGTCTACCATGACTTCCAATTCACTATCTAGGAACTTTGGATTCTTCTTTAGGGGCATGGTGATGGGTGGTGGTTATTGATGTGTGTGTGTGCAAGTGAGGGTGTGTGTGTGTAGGTTTTGCTGTGTGTGTGTGAGGGTGCTATTTGTTGAGGTGCTAATGGTGTGTGGCTTTTGTGTTGGATGAGCTGTGTGTGTGTCTGTGTTTGCTGTGTGATGGTGTTCTGTGCTGGCAGGTCAGTGGGATTTGCAAAGGATCATGGGAGGGATTTGTGGGCTTTATGTAGGTGGAGTTGGGGGTGTGTCCTTGTTCCATTTCTCTCCCCCTGTATTTATTGGCTTTGTCATTGCTTGTTTGGCCCTTTTTTTGTATTTTTTCATTTGTGATTATTGTGCATGTAGGAGTTGTTCTTCTGACCAAGTAGGACGTTGCAGTTGTCTCGTGCGCGCCTCTCCGAGTTGTTCCCGCTGTGTTTCAGCTCAGTTTCATATGCGGCGTACGCGTCGGTCGCGGAGTATTGTGTTTGTTCGGCTGGGTTTGGTATGCGTGTCGGTCGTACGGCTTGGGCTCCGTACGAATCGGTCTGAATTTGCACCCATTGCATCGTACTGCGCGGGTCGGAGTTCGCGGGTACGTTTCGTTCGGATTATTTCCTGATGCGTGTCGGTCGGTTCGATTCGCGTGGTTTCCCGGCCGGATAGCTTGTTTCCGGCCGGGTCGGTCGTTCGCCTTGAGTTCCGTACGAGTCGGTCGTGATTACCATGCATTTCATCGTACTTCCCAGGTCGGGCAACGCCGGTACATGTCGGTCGGACTATTATCCCGTACCGAGTCGGTCGGTATTTTTTCCGGCCTGAATCGGATTCGGCCCCTGAGGGTTGATTTTTGTAGATGTCTCCAGAGACTCTGGTTAAAATGATAATAGCAACCCTGGATTGCTGTGTGTGGATAATTTTTCAGTATAGCATTTATCATGGCTAATTCAAAATCAATAATTATTTTTGAGGAAAATAATTATTGCTTTCTTGTTTTATTTTAGTGAGTATATCTATGTAGGTAGTTTGCTGCTTATTTGGTAATAGGGCATAGATGAATGGAATATTTGAATGTTGGTACAATCCATGCACTGTGTACAGCTGGTAGAATGGTTTTGGACAGACTTTGAAAGTTCCATCCATCATCCAGGTGTCACATTGCTGTAATTTAACTAAATTGTTTGCAGTAGCAAACATAATTATTCTTTTATCAGGGCATTTGTTATCAAAAAATATAAATGGTTCTTTAGTGTGAGTAATGCTTAATTCTGGGGAATAACTACTTCTGCAAACGTTTTAGGGGCAGGTATGGTACTTGTAGTTGCTTTTTTTGTCTGGCAATAGTTCTTTTTAAAGACGCTATGGAGGGTAATTGTCCTGATGCATGTTGAGGTACTTTTAATAGTTGCTCTTTCAGTATTTGGGTGGTGGGTTTATCAGTACTAGTGCTTGCTTCTTTAATACTTTCAAGAGCATCTCTAACCTCAATCTCTGTTTTGTTTGGGGGTGATTATGTTCTTTTACAGAAAGAACAGTAGTTTCATGAGTAGTAGCTCTTCCATAGCATTTGTTAGAGTAGTATTTGCTACACTTCCAAAACACTTTGAGGCCAATTTGTTTCTCCTGTGTATAGACATACCCCATATAACATAATAACATTTTATTTTTTTGTGACATTACAAATTCTGCACCTTCAGTCATGTTGTTTTGTCTTATGCTAGGGGAAATTAAAAACACATTTTTTAATATAATAAATACCACATATTTATTAAATACAGTTACATTTCAGTGAATATACTTACAATGTTTAGTTTGATGTAAATAAAATCGTCCAGGAAATGATTTCAAGCTTTATTTTCTATTTTATTGATGTATTTTCTGTTGAGAAGAGAAAACAAACATTTTAATAATTTGATTACATTGTTTGTAGATGATAGGGATTTTAGGGGAAAAGGGATATTTGGGTGGGTATTTAAGGGTGTTTAATAATTGAAAATTATATACTTACTTTTTAATTGTATTTAGTTGGTTAGTGTTTACAAAATGATTTTGGATGCTTTTGCAGTTGGCTGTAGAGGAGATAGATAAAAATAAAATATATATTAGTGAATTACGTTTGAAAAATATTTTTAGGTAGCTTGGAAAAAATATAATATACTTACATTGATTGTTCTTTTATTGGTGAGGATGTTGAAAATATTTTTCTGGCTATGTAAGATATCTGTAGAGGAGATATAAATGTAAGCAATGAAAGATTAGTAAATTATGTCTCAGAAATAATTAGGGTTGAAGGCTAGTAGTATGGTTATATTTTAAATACAGTTTTACTTACTTAGTGCAGTTTTAAAGATTTCTTCAGTAATGAAAGTTTTCTTTCAGGAAACAGTCGGGCAGAGTTTCACCTTCTTCTTTATTGTAGGTTAGAAGTGTAAAAGAGATGCAAACATTTCATGCTTATATAGTGTTTATTTAATTGGTTGCTTTATGTTATTGGTGTATTTTAAAATGTGAGTATTTGATTCGTTCAAGTTAATTGTTTTTATTGTTTTGGCTGTTTGTTTCCATATAAGGGAAACGCTAATTAAGAACTTGTTAGTAGAAAGTTATTATTTTTTTGTTTTTCAGTTTTAAAATATATTAAACATTGTTTTGAATGTGACATGATGCAAGCATTATATATTTTAAAGCTTTTATTTTATTACTGTAATTGTTCGTTTAGAAAAAGTTTCAATTTTATATATTGATCTGTTCCCAAATAATTATTTTATATTATTTAAGTGTTTTATATTGTTTTTTAATGTGAATATATATTTGGTGCTAAACATATATTTAATTGACCAGTTTTTCAATTGTCGATATTGTTAAAAAGTCGATAATATTGATGTCTATATTTTGGTATTCGATATTTTTGATATTTTGTATGTGTTTTAAAATTAAACGATATTTAATTTAACAATATTTTGTATTTTGATATTGTGGTGTACGATATTTTTTATATACGATATTGTGTACTCGATATTTTTGTATTTTTTTAAATAAGTATTGGTAGTCGATATTATTGTAGTCGATATTATGACGACGATATTTTGTCAATACGATATTTTTGTTGTCGATATTATGTCAGTGATACGTCAGCAACATACTGACCACTGTAGAAGAATCTGCTCTCATTTCAGCCATTCTTTTAAATCCCGGAATCCGTTCAGGATCATTCAGCCTGCTAATAGAGTACCGGTTAAAGACCTCATACAGGAGGGGTACCAACATGTTGGAATTCTACCTATTACATTTTGCAACATGTGTTTGAGCAATACAAGCAAATCAATGAATATGTAATTCAAAGAGAGGATGCAACTGGTAAAAGCATGACCATGGAGATGGGCAAATGGAACCTAATCAAATGCCTGATACAGATGCTGCTTCTTTTTTAGGTTTTCACCTGGTAAGTCAGCAAGGAGGACAGTACGATGAGCCAAGTTATCCTGTTGTTGCATCTGCTACAGGTTCAGTTAAAAAGGGTGTCGCAAAGGTTTGTAGGTATGGACTGCAATGAAGAAGCACTTGGCTTGGTTGAGAGCTTAATCCTTCGCTTGGCTGTTAATCCAAGGCTGCAGAGAGACATTGTGTCGTGCAAATAGTACATCTGTGCCACAATACTTTTTAGGCCTGGGTGGAGTTTGCAGAGTTTTAGTCCGTGGAACTCTGAGAAGTGCTGGAAAAACTTCATGATGCTCAGCAGAGTTCCGCTAGCAGCAGAGTCTATTAAGTTGAGCTATTCACACTGATCTTTAGTGCCAGGAGTTAGTCCTGTGCTGTAAAATCAGCGCAAACCACATTATGCATCACACCAGATGGCTCTGCTGCTTTCTGCTGCTCTAGTAGACATTCTACTCGAGTGGCATCTTCCTCAACATGGGTGCCGGATTTCTCAATGCGAGAGGTCATGACTTGCCCTGACCGCCCCGTTGAGAAATCTCAACAGGAGGAGGACTAGCGTGATTTTTTTCTCACTAGCCACTCAAGAGAAAAAACTCCTCTCCGCATCACTTCTTTGAGTTTTTCGAAACCCCGCCTGGATGGTGGAGTGGACATACTCTACCGGTGGAGTGGAATTGTTTGCCCACCCCTATACTTGATCCACAGTGCATATAAATACTAGCCACTTTCATTCTATTTTCTGAAATGGATGTTTCACTAGATAAGTTGTGGATTGTTGATCAAGCAAGAGACCTTGAAAAAGAACAGCAGGAAATTAGTTCTGGGGTGCAGCCTTCAACTTCCAGAGGGAGCAGTGATGTTGTCTCAGAGCAGCCCACACCAGCAACAAGTACCCAGGCAACAACAACCACAGGAACAGAGAAATGGGACCCAATCTCCACAATGGCTTGGTTTTAAGTGGCAGACTTTAGTCAAGTGCAGAGGTGAAGGCAAAAGAGGTTGAGCAGTGGCAGCACCATTGAGCATTCAGAGGATGTTCCAGGACTATCTGGATAGCCCAAAAGAGGTCTAGGTGGATCAAAAGCTTTTGGTCTATTGGTATGGGAAGATGCGCCAATGGGTAAAGTATCTGGTTCGTCCGGTAGCCAGAATGACTGCTGAGCGTGTGTTCAGTACAGCTGGTGCAGTAGTCACAGTGAGAATGAACAGTCAATTGCCTTAAAACATAGAGCAATTGACCATGATCAAAATGAGCCAACACTTCATAGCACACAATTACACTGTTCCTGAATTACCACAGGAGGAGGAGGAGTATGAGGGCAATTGGTCAGACACAAGTGTGTTAGCTGAACAGCTTCTGGACAAACCACCTGTGTTTGAGGACAAACTCTATTTCCCTGACTTAGTAGGCCACCATAGAACTTTTTAATAATTTTTCAATGAGCTGCTTAGTTCTTTGCCAAAACATAAATGGATCTAGCTAGAGGTACATTATATATTTTGTTTGTGTGTGACTTATGCAGCCCCACCATTTTTATGCACATGTATGGCCTGATTGGAGTTTGACCAGTGTGCAGCGAAGAAGCCTCCCCATTGGAGACAATGCCTGCCTCTGTCCCATGCCTATACTTCTTTTTCATCCCCTAGCAGGGCTGCCAATATGTTGCTTGCATCAACGAGGAGGTACAATTGTATACCACCGTGTTTGGATTGGAACAGGTAACTATTGCACCAATGAGTGATATATATTATTGAGTGATTGTGAGTGATGATTGATGATTCTTGTGGTGGCAGACAGTGAGGGAGGGTGTTCAACTAATTTGAAAATCTTGATTACAATGATTTGCAATGTTTGATGTGTGATCATTTTTCCTGAAGGTTATTGGCCAAAGATTTACTTGCTGGTTCCACTCTTATTTTCTGGTTCTTCAGAGACCAGACAAGTCAGTTTAGTTAACAAACACAAGTCTACACAAATACTCAAATTCTGTTCTCTTCTTGTTCATTAACAGCAGTGCACTACAGGCCCATCGCTTTCATTCGGGTTGGAACGGAGTTGGACTGTTTTGTTATTCGGAGTCAGGAGGAGGATGGAAGGACTCAGGGCGGGAATACCTCAACAGCCAGAAGAAGAAAGGTATTGACTTTAAAGGGAAGCCAACATGTTGATGATTCTAGGAGGCCTAGTAAGCTCTGTAGACTGAGGAGAGGTGCATTGATTTGAGTAATGCTGCTGAGTGTGTGTGCTAGCTCACATGTGAAACTCCTCTATTATGTGGTTGTGGTCGGGGGCCTGTTGTAACTGGAGACAGACATGTGATGTCACATCATCATTAGTACATGATGCTCGCACTCGGATAAATGTTATGATGACAGTTGTGAGATTGATCAGCCCAATACAACCAGCAACTTGTCCGTCATTGGTTGTAAATTACTCTCACCTCTCAGTTATTTGCACATGAGTCATAAAATGAATGATTGCTGGAGCCTACGCTCTTGCTCTGGCTCTGAGTCTTGATACAATCCTCATGAAGCTTATCTTCTGTCCTTCTCCTCGACTCTGCAATATCGTTTCAGTTTTACAATCCACAGGCCTTCTCTTCTCTTGCACAAAAGCAGGCCTGGGCATAGTTTGCGGAGTTTTGCTACACGGAACTCCGCCAAGTTACAAAAAACTCCACGGAATTCATCAAGTGGTGGAGTGCAGTGCGAACTGCCATTTGTGCTTGTCTTCCTGCCGCTCGGGTAGAAATTCTACCCGAGCTTCAGCTCGCAATCCATTGCACTACGCAAAGCGAAGTTTTCTGCACTTCGTGAGCTCCGCGGAGCGTGGAGTGCAAAAACTCTGCAAACTCTGCGAACGGAGCGGAGTTCACCGCCGAGGCCTACACAAAAGGCGAAAGCTCCATAGCACTCCTACTTACCTTACCACACCAGTTCAGTCAGACACCCAAGACAGACAGATATTGCGAGAAGATTGCAGATGCACCACCCAATTTGGCATTTACAGTATCATTTTTCTTTTATCAATCATTCATTTTGAGAACTGTGTGGGTTCATGCCTCCTATATTCTTCAAACCTGGATGACAGAACATTTAGATCTATAATAATTAGGGTCTCTGAGGCTGAATGACTGTTTGCAATGCATTTAATTGAACGATCATTCCTTCATTTTCTTCCACAATAGATATGATGATGATGATGTGTTGCTCATCACCCTGATGAATATTGTTTATGTGTAGTGTTTGTCTCTGTCACACCTTTCCTGGTAAAGTTATGATATAAATATATCCCATTATTTCTGTGTTTTCTTTCACTCTAGTTGCCTGTGATGGATAATCCTTTTGATTAATCCTACAGTTGGATTTCACCTAGGTGGGACTGAAGTGGGACCTCACTTGTGATGCCTTCCCTGTTAGCGCTCTACCCTACTACTACTACTACTACTACCACCATTAAGAAGGCATCATGGGAAACCCCGCAGTAAGGTTTGGGAAGATTGAGAGAGGTAGCAGCCGTCACGTCATCTATTCAGGTAAGAGAACTTTGGAGTGAAGTTATCACGTTTAGTTAGTAGTTAACTTCTATTGCTAATTAGATGTTGTTTATCTAGGTTGTTGTAGGCAATATAGGCAATGGCAGCATACCCCCTAATGGTCTATACAGTTACAGAGGTTAGTAGGACAAGGGTATAACTAACTTGTGTACACTTAGTAAGCGGATTAAAAAAAAAAGGCTCTGCTAAAGGCAACAGGGCAAAGTAAAGTAAAACACCCAAAAAACGATTTCAGGCATAAAGTGTCAGAATTATTTTTCCCTTTACTTTTTCTTATGAACAATATAAATTAAAAAACACCCTTTCCAATTCCCACCCCCTCCACCCGTAACAAAAGACACTCCCACCAAAATCAAAAAAGACCTTCAGAAGAGGGCATCATCAATGCGGGACCGGAGTGTTCCAAACTCCTGGTGTAGGCTTGCCACCTCCTAGAAAAGCAGCACCAGCTCATGCAGCCTTGGAGTTGGAAACAATCTGGTTTGGATGGGGCAGCAATGGTGGTACAGGAGGATCCCAGCTCCTGGTGGCACTGCTGAAGGGAATGGCGGCGCTAGCGGTTGGCTGTTGGCTGGAGGAACTAGGGCCTTTGGCAGCGGCAGATTCCTCCACTTCCTCCTCCTCTTCTAGAGCCACCAGCCTATAGTATTCAGTCTGAATGGCCTCCATCCTCTGCCGCCACATTCAGGCTGCTATCTCCTGCCAAGATGGTGGTGATGGTAAACCAGCTGGAGTAGTTATATCATGAAAGACAGAAAAATTGACAAACTGTAAAGAATACTCTTTGCAAACACATTAAAATTGTATAGTGGCACAGTAGCAGTAGATTGCTGGCCCTCTAGGGCAATTCAAATATTTGATGTGATTAGTAGGCGTCACAGGGCCAATTTCTACCGACATATGCCTCACATAAAAGCACTGACTAACTGCAAGGAATTAAGCCAGAATACCACCAGAATAAAAAAAAAAAACGAAGTGATTTTTTTCTTGTAAAAGATTTCCTAGTTAAAAAAACTAAACAGACACTTTGGGGTCGATTCCGATCTCGGCCGGAAGCGCACCTAACAGTATTCGTCCGGAAAAAATACAAGCCGAACGCGTGTTTCCTCGACCGATTCGAACACTCGTCCGAACGAACAAGTACGATGCGCATAACAGCCCAGATTCCGAGCGAGCCGTACTCACCCATTTCAACTCCTGTTCCCCGCCCGAGCCGGATCCGTAAACGCCGATTCGAGTCGCACGGAAGCAAATACACAGCACCTTCCGGCCGGACGAGTACGATGCGCCTTCCGTACGCGCCGAACCCGTCGCTACGTCTGGCACGTTTGAGCATCCGGGAGAGCCGTACATAAGCTCTGATTCGCGCCACAAGAAGATCCACGGCTACGAGACGAACAAGCCAGCGACGAGTACGAGTCGAAGACACGCGAAACCCGAACGAGACGACCCAAGCATGAATCCCATCGTGCAGGTCCTACCTATACTCTACATCTATTACCGGGACCGGCATGGATGCGTACGGCGCAGACGGTAGGTCAAACACCAACAACACAAACAAACGACACGTACCCGAAATATGTCACACACACATAGGGATGCACAAATGACGTACACCAGCAACAGCATAACCATAGGGGTGGGATGGCCATCACCAATGCCATACACACCCATAGGGGGATGGATGCCTACCACTACCACCACCCCTACTCAGGGGGGGATGGATGCCTGTCACTACTGCCATCCCCACTCATAGGGGGATGGATGGCTACCACTAACACCACCCCAACTCAGGGGGGCCTGGATGCCTACCACTACCACCACCCCTACTCAGGGGGGCCTGGATGCCTGTCACTACTACCATCCCCACCCTTACAGGAATGGATGCCTGCCACTACCACCACCCCTACTGAGGGGGGCCTGGATGCCTGTCACTACTACCATCCCCACCCTTAGGGGGATGGATGCCTGCCACTACCACCACCCCTACTCAGGGGGGCCTGGTGCCTGTCACTACTACCATCCCCACTCATGGGGGATGGATGCCTACCACTACCACCACCCCTACTCAGGGGGCCTGGATGCCTACCACTACCACCACCCCTACTCAGGGGGCCTGGATGCCTGTCACTACTACCATCCCCACCCTTAGGGGATGGATGCCTGCCACTACCACCACCCCTACTCAGGGGGCCTGGATGCCTGTCACTACTACCATCCCCACCCTTAGGGGATGGATGCCTGCCACTACCACCACCCCTACTCAGGGGGCCTGGATGCCTGTCACTACTACCATCCCTACTCATGGGGGATGGATGCCTACCACTACCACCACCCCTACTCAGGGGGCCTGGATGCCTACCACTACCACCACCCCTACTCAGGGGGCCTGGATGCCTGTCACTACTACCATCCCCACCCTTACGGGGATGGATGCCTGCCACTACCACCACCCCTACTGAGGGGGGCCTGGATGCCTGTCACTACTACCATCCCCACCCTTAGGGGGATGGATGCCTGCCACTACCACCACCCCTACTCAGGGGAGCCTGGATGCCTACCACTACCCCTACTCAGGGGGGCCTGGATGCCTGTCACTACTACCATCCCCACTCATAGGGGGATGGATGCCTACCACTACCACCACCCCTACTCATGGGGGCCTGGATGCCTGTCACTACTACCATCCCCACCCTTAGGGGGATGGATGCCTGCCACTACCACCACCCCTACTTAGGGGGGCCTGGATGCCTCTCACTACTACCATCCCCACTCATAGGGGGATGGATGCCTACCACTACCACCACCCCTACTCATGGGGGCCTGGATGCCTGTCACCTCTACCATCCCCACTCATAGGGGGATGGATGCCTACCACCACCACCACCCCTACTCATGGGGGCCTGGATGCCTACCACTACCACCACCCCTACTCATGGGGGCCTGGATGCCTACCACTACCACCACCCCTACTCATAGGGGCCTGGATGCCTGTCACTACTACCGTCCCCACTCATAGGGGGATGGATGCCTACCACTACCACCACCCCTACTCATGGGGGTCTGGATGCCTGCCACTACCACCACCCCTACTCAGGGGGCCTGGATGCCTGTCACTACTACCATCCCCACCCTTAGGGGATGGATGCCTGCCACTACCACCACCCCTACTCAGGGGGCCTGGATGCCTGTCACTACTACCATCCCCACTCATAGGGGGATGGATGCCTACCACTACCACCACCCCTACTCATGGGGGCCTGGATGCCTGTCACTACTACCATCCCCACTCATAGGGGGATGGATGCCTACCACCACCACCACCCCTACTCATGGGGCCTGGATGCCTACCACTACCACCACCCCTACTCATGGGGGCCTGGATGCCTGCCACTACCACCACCCCTACTCAGGGGGCCTGGATGCCTGTCACTACTACCATCCCCACTCATAGGGGGCTGGATGCCTACCACTACCACCACCCCTACTCATGGGGGCTGGATGCCTGCCACCACCACCACCCCTACTCAGGGGTGCTGGATGCCTGCCACTACCACCACCCCTACTCAGGGGGCCTGAATGCCTGTCAATACTACCATCCCCACTCATAGGGGGATGGATGCCTACCACCACCACCACCCCTACTCATGGGGGGCTAGATGCCTGCCACTACCACCACCCCTACTCATGGGGGGCTGGATGCCTGTCACAACCACCACCCCTACTCAGGGGGGCTGGATGCCTGTCACTACTACCATCCCCACTCATGGGGGGATGGATGCCTACCACGAACACCACCCTACCACCACCCCTACTCAGGGGGGGGTGGATTCCTGTCACTACTACCTCCCCACTCATAGGGGGATAGATGCCTACCACTACCACCACTCCTACTCATGGGGGGCTGGATGCCTGCCACCACCACCACCCCTACTCAGGGGGTGCTGGATGCCTGCCACTACCACCACCCCTACTCAGGGGGGCCTGGATGCCTGTCACTACTACCATCCCCACTCATGGGGGGATGGATGCCTACCACTAACACCACCCTACCACCACCCCTACTCAGGGGGGGCTGGATGCCTGCCACTACCACCACCCCTACTCATGGGGGCCTGGATGCCTGTCACTACTACCCTCCCCATCCTTAGGGCGATGGATGCCTGCCACTACCACCACCGCTACTCATGGGTGGCTGGATGCCTGTCACTCCTACCATCCCCACCCTTAGGGGGATGGATGCCTACCACTGACACCACCCCTACTCATAGGGGGCTGGATGCCTGCCACTACCACCACCCCTACTCATAGGACGGGTAATGCATGACACAACCAGCATACTCCCACATAAGGAATGTCTGAAAATTGCATCCCCCCCAACACCATGACAAGCGTGTGTAGTCTGTGTCAAATGCCTACAACACTGAACATGACATTGAACATACAATGTGACCCCCATCACATGTGTCACACATAAATGTGTGTGGCCTCCACAATGCAAGCCGACCATGACCACTGTGGCAATGGGTTCAAACACCCCATCACCACAGTGACCAAAAGGTAAGTGTGGGGTCCATAGCTGAAGCACATTTTGAACAGTGTGGCAATGGGGCCTAAAGCCCCATCATCACAGTGACCAAAAGGTAAGTGTGGGGTCCATAGCTGATGCACATTTTGAACAGTGTGGCAATGGGGCCTAAAGCCCCATCACCACAGTGACCAAAAGGTAAGTGTGGGGTCCATAGCTGATGCACATTTTGAACAGTGTGGCAATGGGGCCTAAAGCCCCATCACCACAGTGACCAAAAGGTAAGTGTGGGGTCCATAGCTGAAGCACATTTTGAACAGTGTGGCAATGGGGCCTAAAGCTCCATCACCACAGTGACCAAAAGGTAAGTGTGGGGTCCATAGCTGAAGCACATTTTGAACAGTGTGGCAATGGGGCCTAAAGCCCCATCACCACAGTGACCAAAAGGTAAGTGTGAGGTCCATAGCTGAAGCACATTTTGAACAGTGTGGCAATGGGGCCCAAAGCCCCATCACCACAGTGACCAAAAGGTAAGTGTAGTCATGGTAAAAGCTGCCAAAGCCAAACTGCATGTATGATTCCTGGTCACACAACAACAAACACATCAGTGGCATAGTAGTGCTTGTGTCCCATAGCAACATAGATTGGGTGAGGCAAACAGTGCAGTGGCAATGAAACATCGTTTTGGCCATGTGCATACAAACATCACCCATGGGGGCTCACATTGTCAACATTCACAAATAACACAATGACATAAGTGACCATCATAATGCAGACCCACATATCTGCACCAATGGACACACAAATCTAGATATCCTGTGGAGACTGTAGATGTCAGGTGAACAAATACCATACCATGGCAGCAATGGGACATACAAACCATAATTATTGTGCTGACTGATGACCTAGGAGTCCCAGGGACAGCAGGGGAAAGCCACCAAACAACTTACAGCCAATGGCACACTCAAGATATGCCAATGCAGTGGTGCAAATGCACAAACAGGCAGACTCACACTGCATAACAAACACAACAGGGGATGGGGGGGTGTGCCAGTGTCCCCAGGCAACCACACAACACATGAGGAGGCCTGAATTCCAATTACACAGATGTGTATACAGTGCCATACAAAAGTAACTCATGGATCGGATTCCCCTATGTGGGCAAACAGGCATTGTTAGATGAGAGGGAGCCCAAATTACACATGTCACACAAGCTTGTAGGAACAGCAACTAACACAGCAAGAGACAGACCCACCACAGCACTACCCCCAGGGACCCCACATTGTGGTGACACTAGCCTGCATGATAATCCCACTGTGATAACAAAGGTAGATGTCATTCACACTGTGAACCACAGCCATGTGTCCTGAGCAACAAACTACCATCACACCTACACAAGCACAAATCAATCAAAACGGCCTGCCAGCCAAGGCCAATATGGAGGTAGGGGTCTAGCTGTGCAACAACTCACATTTGCACACACTCAACACCACACACCTTGATCTCCACCAATGTGCAGCAGTGAAGCTCACATGGACTGGTGACATTGCACATGCACCCATGACAATCCCAGGGGTGGTAGTGGGAACTAAGGTGCAGAAACCCATCACACATGGCCAGTCAACAAGACTCGTGAATGTCTGACACACTGCACAGTACGCGGTACATGGGCATGACGTGAAATCCACCCCAATCAATGGGATCCCGGCCATAGTCACACACCAATGAAGAAGCCAAGGTGACCCACAAAGAACACACGTAGACAACTTCCAACATTGCAGCTCTGACCCTGAGGAGTGGCAGCAGTCACACACACAACGTGTCACAATCACTGAAAGCTAGCAGAAACTGTAAATTACATGACTTGTGTAACCAACAAGTGCCAAGGGGAATCCTGACTGTGTCCCATCTGCGTTTGCCCACATCCCCAGCCCTGACAACAAAGACAACTAGGGATGACAACCTGATGAACATTAGTTTGCCATGCACCCATATCCCGGAGAAACCAGGTCCAAGATGCTGAATGAACACAGAACAACTCAGCAAGCATCACAAACAGGAACATCCGTAGGGACACAGCCTGTGTAGGAAAAAGGAAGGGAACACGCACAGACATGCTTACACAACACACAACACGGGCCCAGGCAATGTCACGGGATTACACACTGCCATGAGGGCACTCCACTCCTGTGGAAGGTCCGCTGTGCCAAACATTGTCTGTGCACGACTCAAACATGTCAGCAGAACACTCGGTCAGTGAGTCAACAACTACAACACACTGAAGGCTCTGCTCACATCAGCCTGGGTACGGGAGTGTCACGTCAGTCATCTGCATACAGCCAAAACATGTGTCAAGCAAGTTGCACTGTATACACAGATGAGTCCTTCAACATTGATGTGCTAAACTGCATGTCCAGTGGAGATGGGCACACAGTCAGGGAAATAGAAACATTGAACAGTGGTAAGCCCACCAGATGTGCATCAGTGTAAGACAAAGATGTTAATTTACGAATGCAAAACGTACATCCCTGTGTCAAATGCTGAACATTACACCCTCAGACTGCAGCAAAGGATGTTATAGATCCAGACTACATCAGGACACATATCCCATGGACCACATGGAGTCCATCACAGCAACACTTCATTTTCCTGATCTGAACACTATTACAACTGCAAATGCATAATGATACTCATCTACATCATGTACATCAAAAGAAAAACCACAAGTAAACAAAAAGAGGCTTTATTCAGCAAATGTCAAACTAAAATGTAAAGTCCAAAAGAAACTAAGGCCAATGGCCAGTCCAAATACACAGTCCCAACAGGGTGATATGTGACAACTTGTCACCCATTGCGTGCCTGCACTGGTACGGACAGGGGACATCCCCCTTGGAGGGGCATACAAGGGGCAGGCCAGGCACCGCAGGGACATGATCAGGGGATGCCAGAGTGAGGCAGTGAAGGGGTGGTGGGTGCAGGAGTGTCACCGGCAACTGCAGTGGAGGTGTCTGACTCAGGGGGGGCCGGCACCACTGTAGGGCACAAGTCAGATGGTGTGGGTGCTGCAACCACTGCAGTGTTTCTAAAGACAGTGGTCCCCAGACAGAAAATAAGTTATAAATCAATAAATATAGACCCAATCAGTACTATATTGTAGACATCTGTCCAGCCGGACAGATATTTAATATGCAGTCAAATAATGTTTACAGACAATAAACACGGAACAGTTTAAGTGGGACACAAGCCTGCATCCAACTTAGCAAGAAAGACGTACAACATAAAGTAAGGGGTTCAGGCAAAGGGAATTGTTTGTTTCAAGCACATTTCTAATAGAACAAACAGAATATACATGAGACACCATTACATAGAAATTAGAAAATTTTCATAGGGTGTATATGGTGTACAAGGTGTCGACGGCGTTTCGATCCCTTAAAAGAATAATGGGATCATCCTCAGGACATTATAAATAACATGCCTGTTTTCATATGGCTTAAATTGCTAGAACCATTGAAAAAATGGAGGGAAGGAAAAGGGAAAAAATAAGTTAAAATTAGACAAATGAAAGTGGCGTATATCCGAAGTGCTCGTGAGATTGTCTCTAATGTGCTGTCCGACGTGATGCAAGGCGCTCCTGAACATGAGAACATGCACGTGGATTTAACGTGCAGTGAAAAATATATATAAAAAAGGTGAAGCGAAGGGATAGAAAAAGAGAGGGAAGTTAGGCTGACGATCAAGATGGAAGCGAGATCTGGCGTAGGTGTTGGAAAAGTGAGATATCTCTAACAGTAGCCGTGTAGTGGGTGGCCAGCAAAAGGAAAAGACAGAGCTGAAAGTACTGAAGGGTGAGGGGCGCTAGTATCTATGTACGTATCATAAGGGGAGGTAGCGCTACAGTACACAATGGCACAGGGGAGGTAGAGGACAGATTGGGCACGTAAGGTGAGCTATGGCTTACCCAACGTGAAGAATGGAGCTGTGACAAAAGGTCTTGAGAATCAAGAAGAACGGAAGGCCACCGGCATAGGATCTGTAGGGATGGTGGTCTTAGTTATAATCCTGGGGAGTATGCACCGGAGTCAAGGTTCCTGCAGTAGGTAGAATGGGGCAATTGAGCAATTGAGGTTATTGAGGGGAGGAGGGCGTTGGGTATGGAAAGGTAACCGCGGTGTGCAAGGCGAGCGCGCTTACCGGTTAAGGGAGTTCCATTGTGGACATAATTCCAATGAAAAGCAAGCCGCATTTGCGGTCTTGAGCCGTAATACAGGCCAGTGCTAGAAGGAAGGAGCAAGGAGGAAATTAGGATAATGCAAGTGTCAACGGTGGTAGAGGAAAACGGCGTGCAGGGCTATCACGCTTACCGTATGTAATCTAGGGTCCGTCACAGCCTGGGTGTTTCCGGTCACAGAATTGAGTGAACCGGGAGGGAGCATTATATATGGGGCCCTCCAATTGGGAGAAGTGGGTCAGGTGACCAAGTATAGTAAAAATGGAGGAGAGACTGGTGGTTGCCAAACCGGCGGCCATCTTGGAACATGAAAGAATTTATGTGCACATACTTAAAGTGGCTAAAAAACCGAATATAGGCAAAAAGGAAAGTTAACAGGAGTGGCAAATCTGGCCACCTTAGAATAGCATAGAGCAACATGATACTCTGTACATTTCTGGAGCGACAAAATCGGTAAAAGGACCTACAAGAGGCATCAATAGAGAGAAGCACATTGGACATTTAAAATGACATAGCAGGGCAGTTCAAAGAGTAATTGTCTATGTTTAGGACCAAGAGCGCATAGATACTCAAAAGCAGTCACAGTTTGATCAATGAAGTCCAGTCCTCCAGAAGATTGAGGCCTGTATGAATACTTCCAGTCCTCAAGATCCATTTCAGTTCCTCCTTGTTAAGGAGCTGCGCCATGTCCGCACCCCTTGGCGGTGGCTTTATCACGCTAATGATTGTCCACCGTATGTCATTTTCAGTGTGACCTGCTGCCTGAAAATGTTCGACAAGAGGAGCATTTGGAGTATTGCAGCGTATTCTGCTGCGGTGCTGGCAGATCCGTATCCGTGCCTTTTGTGTAGTTTGTCCAATGTAGATTTTATTACAAGGACAAAAAATAGCATAAATAACATTATTAGTGTTGCAATTCGAAAAGGTTTTCAGTTCAATCCTGATTTTATCAAATACAAATTCTTTCCCCTCAATTGTAAACTGGCAAACAATACAATCACCACATTTAGCATGTCCTGTCAGGGGCGGCAGACCCCAGAGTTCATTAAGTGTTCCTGTGTTTTTGGTAGATGGTAGGGCCGCACGTACTAGGTGATCTTTTATGTTTTTTGCTTTACGGAATGCGAACAGGGGGCGTTCTAAATTAAGTACCCCTGCATTCAGAACCTCCCAGTTTTTGATAATGCTCTTCCGGATGGTGTGTGATACTGGTGAAAAAGTGGTCACACAGACCATACGGTTCTGTGGTTGTTTTTCTTTAGGTTCCAAAAGTGCATCCCTGGGACAGTACCAGGCTCTTTTAAGGGAGTTACGAACTAGCCTACGTGGGTATCCCCTTGATGTCAGTTTATTGCTGAGGACTTTTGCCTTGTGAAAATAATCCTCTTTTAGTGAGCAATTCCTCCTGATGCGGAGAAACTGTGAGTAAGGGAGTGAATCCCTCAGGGCACGAGGATGGTGACTGTAATATCTGAGGAGTGTGTTCCGCTCTGTAGGCTTCCTGAATAAACTTGTAATCAGTACCCCGTCCTTATGCTGAATCAAATCAAGGAATGGGATGGTGGTCTTACTATGTGTCAAAGTAAAGTTGAGTCTGTCACAATTGTTATTGAGCCAGTGGAGAAATTGTCTCATGGTGGTGTCAGAGTCCTGCCAAATCATAAAACGTCATCTATGTACCTTCTCCACACCGAGATCCCAGTGCGGAATGGGTTCATAGGTGACAGTATGCGACTGGTCTCGAGGTCGTCCATGTAAAGTATGGCTAGGTTTGGGGCAAAACGGCCCCCATAGAAGTACCCTTCACCTGCTGATAATATTGTTCATCAAAAAGGAAAAAATTCCTAGTGAGGCAAATCTCCAAAAGTTGAAGTATAAAGACCGTGGGTACAGCATGGGGCCTTGGTCGTCTGTTGAGGACTCGTTCAATGACGAGGAGGGAATCAATTTGAGGAATATTGGTGTAGAGCGACTCCACATCCAACGTGCAAAGGGTGTCGGATGTGGGGTCGAATGGGTGTTCATCAACTAAATTGATCATAGCCATACTGTCACGTATGTAGCATTCAGTCTCAGGTACAAAATCCTTAATGAAAAAGTTCACATATTGGCCCAATGGTTCCAAGATGGAGCCGCAGCCCGATACTATGGGTCGGCCAGGTGGCTTGTCCTGGCTCTTGTGAATTTTAGGTAGAGTGTAAATCACAGGTGTACGAGGTGACGTGGTGTTCATAAATTTGTGTTCATGTTTGCTAAGAAACCCATGTTCTATCCCTTCATTTGTGACTTGAAGGATGAGTTTCTGCAATTCCCTGGTGGGGTTGGTAGGAAGTCTGAAATAGTGGTCAATGTTAGTCAGCTGTCTCAGGATTTCATTCTTGTATTCATCTCTCTCTTGGAGGACTATACCTCCCCCTTTGTCAGCGGGTTTTATAACAAGGGTGGGATTGGTTTTCAAATTAGAGAGTGCTTTTTTCTCTTCCATTGAGATGTTGTAAGGAATGAATCGACGTGATGTTTCCAATTGGGTAACGTCATTGAGAACTAGTTTCTCAAAGGTGAGTATTTCACCTGGAATCATGTTGGCGAAAGGTGAAAAGGTAGAGGGGGGTCTAAAAGGAGTATTAGGGTTATTGCTGGGTTTAGGATTAATCAGGAAGTAACTATGTAGTCTTATCTTCCGGAAAAACCTCAGAAGTTCAGTTTGCAAATCTAGGAAATTAGGGCGAATAGTCGGCACAAATGAGAGTCCCTTACTTAATAGGGATTGCTCGGTGTCTGATAGTTGGTGCGTAGATAAATTAAAAATTGGTAGCACCGAGCTGTTGCACTCCTTGGGTGATTCTGTATTGTTGTCTACCATTGGTAGTGTTGCCGACGTGTCTGGCGTTCCCCTGGTGGATTTGACCAGTGTTGTTGTTGTTTTACCCTCCCTCTTTTTGGGGGCTCGGACTGTCCCCGTCCTAAAAAAGGAGTGTTGGGATTCCTGTTGGAGGTGCTAGGGCCCTCACCTTGGTCAGAATTGTCAGAAGATTCAGCTGATGTGTCAGAGAAGCCAACTAAATTGTTTCGTCTGTTAAAACGGCCCCAGGGTCTTGCGTTTTGGGGATTATTGTATAATCTGTTGGTGTAGAAATCTTTATTCAAATACGGGGATGCCCTTTCTTGTGTAAAAGATTTAATGTCTTTCTTCACCTTGGTAGAATTTTATTTTGTTCTAACCTGTGGAACTCGTCTACAGTCTTCTGTACCTGTTCTAGTAGTTTTTTACACTCTATTGTCGGGTTGTTGTCCTTACTCTGCTTTTCTAAATCAGTAATCTCGTCAGTTAGTTTCTTAAGTTCTTCTGTCGCTATATCGATGCCGAGCACCATCCAATGTCTGGAGCAAGTAGTACCGATATAGCTAAAATTGGTAATGTACTTAGTGATGTCAGTAAATACCCCTGGGATATTCCTAACTTGTAGTCCTGTGGGGATGATGTTAGCTTTGAGATACTCCGTTAGCATACGTGTCATCAATTGTGAACGGACAAATTTCTTCTTACACTTTTCAAGTTGTTCCACTAGGGAAATATTGGTGTCTATTGGAGTATCAGTAGTGTCTGAAAGAAGGGAGGGTCCCTCTAAGATTTTCTTAATGTAGTCCTCTGAGTATAATGGCGTATGGTCAGACATAGCCCTGAGAAAGGGAGGTGAGCAAAAGACAAAGACAATAGAACGTGGAGCTAGGGAAGTCCCACTTACTAGAAGGGTAGTTAGAGTACTCAATCCTTGCAATCAGGCGATTGCGCTATACATGCTATGAAAAACAAGGAGACCCAAATACAATTGGTCAGGGACCTTTGGGTAATTGAACTATTTCTAAAGACAGTGGTCCCCAGACAGAAAATAAGTTATAAATCAATAAATATAGACCCAATCAGTACTATATTGTAGACATCTGTCCAGCCGGACAGATATTTAATATGCAGTCAAATAATGTTTACAGACAATAAACACGGAACAGTTTAAGTGGGACACAAGCCTGCATCCAACTTAGCAAGAAAGACGTACAACATAAAGTAAGGGGTTCAGGCAAAGGGAATTGTTTGTTTCAAGCACATTTCTAATAGAACAAACAGAATATACATGAGACACCATTACATAGAAATTAGAACATTTTCACAGGGTGTATATGGTGTACAAGGTGTCAACGGCGTTTCGATCCCTTAAAAGAATAATGGGATCATCCTCAGGACATTATAAATAACATGCCTGTTTTCATATGGCTTAAATTGCTAGAACCATTGAAAAAATGGAGGGAAGGAAAAGGGAAAAAAATAAGTTAAAATTAGACAAATGAAAGTGGCGTATATCCGAAGTGCTCGTGAGATTGTCTCTAATGAGCTGTCCGACGTGATGCGAGGCGCTCCTGAACATGAGAACATGCACGTGGATTTAACGTGCAGTGAAAAATATTTATAAAAAAGGTGAAGCGAAGGGATAGAAAAAGAGAGGGAAGTTAGGCCAACGATCAAGATGGAAGCGAGATCTGGCGTAGGTGTTGGAAAAGTGAGATATCTCTAACAGTAGCCGTGTAGTGGGTGGCCGGCAAAAGGAAAAGACAGAGCTGAAAGTACTGAAGGGTGAGGGGCGCTAGTATCTATGTACGTATCATAAGGGGAGGTAGCGCTACAGTACACAATGGCACAGGGGAGGTAGAGGACAGATTGGGCACGTAAGGTGAGCTATGGCTTACCCAACGTAAAGAATGGAGCTGTGACAAAAGGTCTTGAGAATCAAGAAGAACGGAAGGCCACCGGCATAGGATCTGTAGGGATGGTGGTCTTAGTTATAATCCTGGGGAGTATGCACCGGAGTCAAGGTTCCTGCAGTAGGTAGAATGGGGCAATTGAGGTTATTGAGGGGAGGAGGGGGTTGGGTATGGAAAGGTAACCGCGGTGTGCAAGGCGAGCGCGCTTACCGGTTAAGGGAGTTCCATTGTGGACATAATTCCAATGAAAAGCAAGCCGCATTTGCGGTCTTGAGCCGTAATACAGGCCAGTGCTAGAAGGAAGGAGCAAGGAGGAAATTAGGATGCAAGTGTCAACGGTGGTAGAGGAAAACGGTGTGCAGGGCTATCACGCTTACCGTATGTAATCTAGGGTCCGTCACAGCCTGGGTGTTTCCGGTCACAGAATTGAGTGAACCGGGAGGGAGCATTATATATGGGGCCCTCCAATTGGGAGAAGTTGGTCAGGTGACCAAGAATAGTAAAAATGGAGGAGAGACTGGTGGTT